>JAABOM020073002.1:0-82509 GCA_011800125.2 Solanum clarkiae | reverse complement strand
TAGTCTCCATTCTATCTTTTATAAATCTATTCCCATCGTTATATTTCTTTTTAAGGTGTGCGAGATGACCAGATGGGAACGCCTTAACATATCTGTTTTGGAATAGGATGCAGCTAAACAGGGTTGACCCCATGTTTTTGGGGTGTGAATGTTGGCATTGGGTTATTTCAAGATCTTGTGCCTGATTAGTGAATTTAAGTTTATTTTATGTGTAACGATGCGGTAAGCCAATTATGCTAACTTTCCTTTTCATGTAACAGGAGAATGTGGTCTATTACTCTCATAATGGAATTTCATCTGTTACTCTATCAAATCGAGGCAGATTGCAAATGTGTAATGTATGTTAGTAGTATCTGCCCATTCTTGAGTTGTTCGCTTGTTTGAATACTTCACTCTAAAAGTCATATCCTTTATTACTATGAGATTTCTTCCAAGTGTAAATGAATAGTTGTACCAGATAACTATGTCCATTAATTATAAATTCATAAATAATACTCCATTTACAACAGCTACGTGGCCCTTTTTTTAAAATTAGTTTACGACCGTACTTAGAGATGTAGGGTACTTGTGAAGTGTTGCTTCACTCACCATGTTGAATTGTTCTTGCCTCTCAACTGTATAGAATTAAAATGTAAAGAGCCGGCGTTAACATGTATTATTAAATGACATCGAAAACAATGAGCAGATTGGAGTATTTTAAAAACAAGCGAACCATGTCTTGGTAATCGCTTTTTTAAATAGTTATCATATATGTAATAGTTAACTGTAAAGGCAGTTTTAGTATTACCGATGTCGCATAATTTAATCAGCTAGAAGAGGCAAAAGTTAGTCTCGCCGAAAAGATGAGAATAGACGGCAGATATACAATGTGATTATAAATGGTGAGATGCTTTCTGTACTCGTAAGCACCAGTAACTGATATGCTTGTTGATTCACAGGAAATTACCTTAGTTATTCATTGTTATGTACATGGAAATTACAGGGAAACAGTTCATATACTGACTGAGGTAAGCGTGTAGAGTAGTTGTCGGTTAATTTGTTTGTAAAAGTTAACAAATTTAAGGGACGATGTCTGAATGTTAACGCAACGACGAAAATAGACCAAATGATCGGTTTTTGTCAGTTTAACTGTTAAAGTCCATATCATTAGAAAGATAGTTTTGTGTACGCTAATCGATGGTAATATAGGAGATTTAACATATGTAAAGGTAAAATCTAGCTAATCTTGAGATTATCTTACAACGTTAATGGTTGTTTCACCAAATCGTAAACCAACTATTTAATGTGTCGGAGGAACATTGTTAGTGAAGTTTTTGTTTAAGGAAAACTAATTAAGGGTTGGTGTGGTAGCCTTGTATTTCCATTTTTTTGGGTTAAAGTGGATAATCTAAAGGATATTCATCAAAAGTTGTTGAGAAAACAGACCAAGGGACTTCGTGAAGAAGCATGAGTGCTAGCAAAAACAAATAACCTGTGGGGCTTATTTGTGCAGTTCTCCAATATTATCCTTATAACACCAAGGACCTGCAGGACAGCTTCCCTTGGGAATTGAGGATCAGATTCCAAAAAGTGGTCATCAAATTGCAAATTCTTCCTAGACATATATTTCTCAAAAAATGATTAAAGAGGTCAACACAATGATAAAAATCTCCCTGCATAAACAAGAATAACAAGAGGGAAAATAAATTAAGAAAAGAGAAGACATGCAAATGGGGGAATAGTATAACATTGTAAATATGAAATCTGTATAGCTACCTTATCAAACTCCAAACAAAAACTTTCAGGGGTTCTTCTATATTCACTAATGGAGTAGCAGTGTCGCTACTGATAAATGATCGGATCTTTCGAGACTGAAAAAGAAATGCCATCATTGCACATTTAAATTTTTTCTAAGCAGTAGATGTTGAACATAACGCTGGCACGTTTCAAACAAATATCACAAAATCAACCATGGAATACTCTGCTTCAAGAGGCTTTAGTTGCCGCATGTTAGAGTAATACTTTAGTTGTGAACATCTAGGCAGGCTTCATTTATATATTTCTCTTTCTTGTGCTACAAACAGGGCTTTAGAAAGGTTGATTCGGATCTCTGGAAATTTTCTATTGATGGATTCATAAGAGGTCAAAAGAAATATCGGCAAGCGCAGGCCCGCTCATGGACAGAGTCAGCAGTTGCATGGTCAGAGTGTGTCAGTTGGGGCTTGTGTCAAGGTTGGAAAGTTTCAAAGGTGAAGAGAGAAATTCACCACCAACTGCTACGCCAATCTCCATTTCTGGAATCTGCAAAGCAAAACAAGGAAACACAAAAACGATTTCTTAAGCATTTTAAGAAAATATATGTTTCTATCTCCAATTACTAACAACTTCATTTTACCTGTTGAATGCTAAAAGTAATATGTAACCAAGAATGATATTTCTCTCTTTTGCTAGTGGTCTTACTTGTAATTGGTACTACTATGTTTTAGCTAAGTCTACAGCTGACAGCCATAGGGAAATAAGTAGCAAAACACTGGTTTCTTGACTTTCTCAATTCAACAATTGAAGTAAGGGTGTGTTAGCAAAAGATCCAAATGTCTAATATTTTGACTCCATAGGATTATTAAGTAAAATTGAACAGAACAAAGGTCGTTTAGTAAAGTATACAAGAATAATGTTAAATCCCAAAAATAAATAGCTCAGAGGATCACTACATTTTCAGAATAGAAATAAACTATGTCAGCAAAAGTTTGATATAAGAAAATCTACGACTAATGTTTTGAATGCGGAAGTAACCCTGCTGGGCAGGGGAAAATATTGAGACATGGACATGAACTAAAAGATCATTCTAACGCAAGTGTTTGAAAAGATCCAGCACATATCCAATGGCTGTTGCCATTGTTGAACATTCCATAGGTTGCTGTCAACAATGGCAGCTTGAAGAAAGTTCCAGCCACCATTGGAACAGTCATGGGAATAGCCACAATGGGAATAGTCACCATTCTAGAAGCCACCATTGTTGAATTCAACAATGGTTGCAGTTTTTCCTTCAAAGTTGGCTACCAACTTTGAAGAATTCACACTTGTAAATTTTAGTATAAATAGAGGTGCAATCCTCATTTGTAAAATCAACACCAAGAAGAGTGCATCACCAAGATGTGTGATCATCACCAAGATGTGTGATCATCACCAAGATGTGTGATATCAACAAGATCACCAAGAAGAGTGTAATCACCAAGAACACCAAGAAAAGAGTGTATTGTGTGAGTCGGAGAGTTGTTTTTGTATTCTATTCTTGTGAGTAATAGAAGAAATTTTTCTCTCAAATTTGTGTTTACCAACGCTCATTGATCCTTTGGCCTCAACAACTGGTATCAGAGCCTGGTTAGAAGCGTTGGTCGAGTTTTTCTGGTGAGAGGTCGAATTTGGATTTTTTAAAATTTATTCGAAATCCAATTCTGAGTGCACCATTAGATTCGTCTCGTCGAACGGAATCCAACGCACCAAATAGCGACTTAATCGGAGTTCGGATGAGCCCGGAATTCACGGTCAAAATTTGATCAACGGTGTCGGAGTTTCGCCGGAGAAGATGACACTGTTCACCGGAGTTTCACCGGAGAAGATGACACTGTTCACCGGAGCGTCGCCGGAGAAGATGACACTGTTCACCGGAGTTCCGCCGGAGAAGATGACACTGTTCACCGGAGTTTCGTCGGAGAAGACGACCGGAAACACTGTTCATTGCCGGAATCTGCACTAGTTTCAGAAAATTGCAAAGTGACCCCTGAAGTTTTTTGAAATTGCAGTTTGGTCCCTCAATGTTTTCAAAAAGTTCTGATTGACCCCTGAACCTTCTGACATTGCAGTTTGACCCCTGTACTTTCTTAAATTACAGTTAGGTCCCCAATGTTTCTGTAATTGTAGTTTGACCCCTGAATTTTCTGAAATTATAGTTCGGTCCCCGATGTTTCTATAATTACATATTGGTCCCTGATGTTTTTAAAATTTCAGTTCAGTCCCTAAAGTTTTTTGAAATTTTCAGTTTCTGCCCAATAGTGGAATTTTGGCCCTCGAAGTGTCAATTCCACATTTTTTGACCATTCCAGACGTAACGGTGAGTTCCATTTTTTAAGATCCAACCTCGTTTTGGTGGATTAAGCTATTGTAAGGTGATAATGATCACAGAAGAGTCAACATCATCTTCCGGAGCAGTTTGCAGCCGAAGAACAAGGGTGAAGAAAGATTAGTTACTATTCCTGGAGATGTAGCTTATTGTTCAACCCATAATGAGACATGCCTTCACGTCTCAAGAGAAGATGCGGAATGGGTGGTAGATACTGCAGCAACCTACTACGTTACTCCACATAAGGAATACTTTACAACGTACCAAGTTGAAGACTTTGGAGTTGTAAAGATGGGAAATTCCAGTTCCTCTGGGGCCGTAATCTCCTCAATTTAACAAAAACATGTATACATTTGACCCTCTTAAGTATTAGACGCACATATCCCCCTATAACATGAGATTCAAGCACTTTTAAAAATGGGCGCTAATTTGACCAAACCATATCATATTTCATTTGCATTGTACTGGTATTGTAAGGTGTGGGGTCTTATAGTTGTGTACCATACTTCTTAAGCAGGAGGCTATAGGACATTATGAAGTGTTATACTTCTTTTAAGATCTGAGCTCGTGCGATAGAGTTTAACTTTATGGGTATCTCATTTTGACTCGTGCATTACATGTTTATAGAAAATGTTGCCAAAGAAAACAGTTGCTCAGAGAGATGCCTTAGCCCCAGCTGCTGAGAACACCCAACCAGTGGCCCCAAGTCAGACAGAAGCCAGGAGACAGGGATGCCCTGCCAGAATTGCCGAGGTCCCACAGGCACCCCTTGCTTAGCCCCAACCAACTACTAGCACTGAGGCCGAGTTTAGGGGGGCCATCACCATGCTGACTCAATTGGTGACCTCCCAGTGTAACAACCAAGGTTCTCAAGCTCTGAGTTCTAGCTCACAGGAGCCCTCAGCTGCCACCAGACTTAAAGACTTCTTGAGGATGAACCCGCCAGTGTATATGGTGTCGAAGGTGGAGGAGGACCTGTAGAATTTTATTGATGAAATGTACAAGGTCCTGAAAGTTATCAATGCTGATGAGGTTGAGGGATTTGAGCTTACTTCCTACCAGCTGAAGTATGTTGATAGTGTGTGGTACAACCAATGGGAGGAGAGTAGGGGTTAGAATGCAGAGCCTGTAGTATGGGAAGAATTTGAAGCCACATTCCTTGACCATTTCTTTCCTCAAGATTTGAGGGAGGCGAAGGTGGATGAGTTTGTAAACCTAAAGCAAGGAATGATGACTGTGAAGGAGTACAACCTTAAGTTTATTAAGCTGTCCAGGTATGCTTCGGAGATGGCTCAAGACATGAGGACCAGGATGAGGAAGTTCGTGTCTGGTTTGGGCAGACATGTTTAGAAAAAGTTCAAGGCAACCTTGTTGATTCTCCACATGGACATCTCTAGAATCATGGTGTATGCTCAACAGATAGAGGAGGACAATAAGAGAGAGAAGTGCACATGAACAGAAAGGCGAAGTTAGCAGGACATGAGCCTACCCAGAAGAGGCAGAATAAGAGGGACAAGTCCTACTTCCAGAAAAGATCATCTCATCATGCACCTTCTATAGCAAGTGAACCCATTCATCCAAATAGGCATGATCAGAAATCTCATGGTTACCAAATTTCTGGGCTTAGGGTGCTCAATCTCAAGATAGTATGACCCAAGGTGTGAGGGGAAAGCCACCCTATGACAAGTGTGGTAAGCTTCATCTGGGTGAGTCTCGTGTGGGCAAGGATGTTTGTTATTCATGTGGATAGACTGTCACTTAAGTTATAAGTGTCCAAAGAGGAGGCGAGGTGAAGGGAGTAGCATAGCTTAGTCTTTCGCAGAACCCCCAGCAGGCAATCACCAGAGAAATACTACTACTAGTACAGAAGGGAGAGCAAACTGCCTTTACGCAATGGGTAATTGACTGGATTAGGAGGCTACACCAGATGTGGTTATGGGTATGTTTTGAGTCTTTAATTTTGATTGCTATGCATTGCTTGACCCAGGTGCCACTTTGTCTTCTGTGACTCCTTATGTGACTAGTAAGTTTGGGATCCTACTTGAGTGTTTTCTTGAATCTTTTGCTATTTCCACTCTTACTGGTGAGTCTATCTTAGCTGGTAGAGTTTACAGGGAATGTATAGTGTCCATTTATCATAGAGACACCTTAGCTGACTTAGTAGAATTGGAGGTGGTTGACTTTAATGTGATACTGGGCATAGATTGGCTTCACACCCGTTATGCTTCTGTTGATTGTAGAACCCAAATTCTTAAGTTCCAATTTCCTAATGAACCTGTCTTAAAGTGGAAAGGAGTTCTTTTCCATCTAAGGGCAAGTTTATCTCTTATCTTCGAGCCAGAAAGTTGATCTCCAAGGATTGTATTTACCACCTCGTATGAGTTAAGTCTGATAATATTGAATCTCCTACTCTTAAGTCAGTCTCGATTGTGAATGAGTTTCTTGAGGTGTTTCGTGATGATGTACCTGGAGTCCCTCCTGATAGGGAGATTGACTTTGGGATTGATGTTCTTCCTGATACCCAACCTATTTTAGTTCCACCTTAAAGAATGGACCTCGTAAAGTGGAAAGAATTGAAAGAACAATTGGAAAACTTGTCAGAGAAAGGTTTCATAAGGCCCAGTGTCTCTCCTTAGGGTGCTCCTGTCCTATTCGTGCATAAGAAAGATGAGTCTCTCAGAATGTGCATAAACTACCGACAACTGAACAAGTTTACAATAAAGAATAAATATCCTCTCCCTAGAATAAATGATCTATTTGATCAACTTCAGGGTGTCACTTGCTTCTCTAAGATAGACCTTAGATCAAGTTACCATCAGTTGAAGGTGAGGAAAAGTAATATTCCAAAGACAACCTTTAGGACACGGTATGGCCATTATGAGTTCTTCATCATGTCCTTTGGGTTAACAAATGCACTTGCAATTTTCATGGATTTGATGAATAAGGTATTTCGATCGTATCTTGACATTTTTGTGATTGTGTTTATTGATGATATTCTGGTATATTCAAAGGATGAAGAGGAGTATGCTAATCACCTTAGAGTGGTTTTGCTAACACTCAAAGATCATAAGTTTGATGTGAAATTCTCCAAGTGTAAGATTTGGCTAAAGTCTGTGGCTTTCCTAGGCCATGTTGTTTCGGGAGATGGTATTCGGGTGGATACTCAGAAAATTGAAGCGATTAAGAATTGGCCTAGACCCACCTCTCTGACGAAAATAAGAAGTTTCTTGGGTTTAGCAGGCTACTATCGTAGATTTGTTGAGGGCTTCTCTCCTCTGTTAGCACCCTTGACAAAGCTAACTCAAAAGAAGGCCAAGTTTCAGTGGTCTGAGGCATATGAAAAGAGTTTTCAAGAGTTGAAGACTAGGTTAACTATAGCACAAGTGTTGACCTTGCCAGATGGGATGGGGGACTTCGTGATATATTGTGATGTATCTAGAGTTAGATTGAGTTGTGTACTTATGCAGAGAGGGAAGGTGATAGCTTATGCTTCCAGATAACTTAAGATCCATGAGAAGAATTATCCGACTCATGATCTCGAGTTAGCTGTGGTGGCATTCACACTTAAGATTTGGTGTCACCATTTGTGTAAAGTGTATATGAATGTGTTCACTGACCCCAAGAGCTTGTAATACGTGTTCAGCTAGAAAGAGCTCAACCTGCGATAGAGGAGGTGGTTGGAATTGCTCAAAGATTATGACATGGACATTCTCTATCACCCAGGTAGGCTAACATTGTTACTGATGCTCTTAGCAAGATGTCTATGGTTAGCATTGCCCATGTGGAGGAAGGGAAGAGAGAATTGGCTAAGAAAGTTCATAGATTGGCTTGACTGAGAGTGCAACTTAAGGAGAGCAATGAAGGTGGGGTCAATGTTCAAAATGGTTCAGCTTTATCCTTAGTGTCAGAAGTGAAGGAAAAATAAGACCAAGACCCTATCTTGTTTCAATTGAAAGAAGCGGTTCCTAAGCAGAAGGTGATGCTTTTCTCCAAAGGGAGAGATGAGGTGTTGAGATACCAGGGTAGACTGTGTGTACCCGATGTTGATAGTGTTTAGGATAGGATCATGTCGAAGCTCATAGCTCCAGATATTTAATTCACCCCGATTCCATTAAGATGTATCATGACTTGAGGGAAGTCTATTGGTGGAATGGGATGAAGAAAGACATTGCTGAATTTTTCTCTAAGTGTCCTAATTGTCAATATGTCAAGGTTGAACACCAGAGACCATATGGATTGGCCCATAATTTTGAAATTCCAGAATGGAAGTGGGAGACAACCAACATGGATTTCATTACTGGTTTATCAAGATCAACAAAGCAATATGATTCGATATGGGTGATTATGGATAGGATGATCAAATCAGCCCACTTTTTGGCAGTCAAGACAACAAATACGGCTGAGGCATATGCCCGATTATACATTCGAGAGATTGTGAGGTTGCATGGTATTCCATTGTCCATCATCTCGGACAGAGGAGCTCAATTTACCTCTTAATTTTGGAGATCTTTTTAGAAAAAAGATTGGGTACGAAAGTGAATCTGAGCATAACTTTTCACCCTGAAACAGACGGATAGGCAGAGGCACACCATTCATACCTTAGAAGATATGTTGAGAGCATGTTCCACTGACTTCAAGGGTAATTGGGATGATCATCTACCATTTATTGAGTTCATGTGCAACTATAGTTACCATGCCAGCATTCAGATCGCCCCTTATGAGTCATTATATGGGAGGAGATGTAGATCACTGATTAGTTGGTTTGAGTTTGGTAAAGCTAAGTTAATTGGACATAATCTTGTTCACAGTATATGGAGAAGGTTATGTTCATTAGGGGGGAGGTAGAAGACAGTACAAAGTCGCCAAAAGTCTTATTCGGATGTGAGGAGAAGGGACGTGGAGTTTAAGGTGGATGAATGGGTGTACTTGAAGGTGTCACCTTTGAAGGGTGTCATAAGGTTTGGTAAGAAGGAGAAGTTGAGTCAACATTACATCAGACCATACCAGATTGTGAGGAGGATTGGGAAGGTTGCTTATGAGCTAGAGTTGCCTTCCGAGCTAGATGGAGTCCATCCGGTATTTCATGTTTCATTGTTGAAAAGTGTTTAGGAGATCCTGCTTTGGTAGTTCCCAGTGAGAGTACGGGAGTGAAGGATAGCTTATCTTACGAAGAAATTCCTGTCCAAACCCTTGATCAACAAGTACATAAGCTAAGGAACAAATAGATAGCCTCTGTCAAAGTCCTATGGAGGAATCAATTTGTTGAGGAAGCTACGTGGAAAGCTGAGGAAGCGATGAAACTCAAATACCCGCACTTATTCGTGCTGAATGAAGTTGATGTCGAAGGTAATGTACTTACCTTTAATGCTATTGAATGCCCTCTTTCTTTGAATTAATGTCTTAATTCGATTCTATTCTCGAGTCTAAGATAGAGATAGATAAGTGATAGATAGTTGAGAGTTCGAGAGTTCCCGAGTGAGGAATGAGATGAGTTTTGAGGTCACTTATCCTTTTATTGTACTTTTACTCTTCGTTCGAAGACGAATAATCCCAAGGGGAAGATGATGTAACACCTCGTAAATTTATCAAAACACCCCTAAAACTTAATCACATGCATAACGCATCTTCTAAAGCTCCGATGAAAAATCTTAGACCTAATTTGCAATCAACACGAAAAATCAAGTGGAAAAATAATCTGACCCGATTTAAGAACAATGGGATCGAAAAATAATTTTTGCTAATTAATGCAAAAATAGTGTTGATCCCCGCCCCTATTGTGAGGCGGAGGGGGTGCGAACTAGCACTTAGTAGTTTTTTAAATTTTTGACAGGAATAGAAATTTCATATAAATATACAAAATACACTGGTCTGTGCCCTTGGCGCTTGCTGCCCAGTGTATAAATTTTGAATTTTTTTTTTAATTTGGGAAGGGCAATTTGGTCATTCCCTATCCTATCCTAAGTTCTAACACTTATTTCTAAAGCCGTTTATTAGCGATTGAGGGTTCAAAGCCCATTATTTTTCTAGGTTTTCAACTGGAGAACTCAGAGAAGAAGAAGAAAGAGTTGAGGGTTTCTTGTTGAGGTTCAATTTTCTTGGAAGAACCGAAGAATTCTTCAATCCCAAGTATGAAAAGGCTACCTAGAACATGAGATTGTTCTCCCATGTGCCTTATGATTGAATTAGGTTGATTTGTTTGAAATAATGAGTCTTACCTGTGATTTATTGGATGTAACGATGAAACTTATCTTTAAAGTTTTGTATATTTTTATAAATTGATGATCATCATATTTGAATATATTTGAATTACTGTTTACATATGTTATTGGATGATTATGTACCTAATCTACATGATTTTTCCTGTTAAAGACTTCAAGAATGAACATAACGGTGATGTCAAGAGCCTAGGATGTCTGATTGTATTGTTTGTTGTGGTCCGAGTCTTGAGATGGGTATTGTGATAGCTATAGTAGACGAAGTTAATGTCCCTGAGGTCTAAATGAGATTGAGATAGAGACTAAAAGGGAGAATCAATTCCTTGAGTTGATAGAATATTAGATAAGATGAGGTCCCTGCTTGGGGGGAGGGTGGTTGGTTGCATAACCAGCCTGATATTGATAGACTTATAAGCATATAGAGTCCTGGGAGAAATATTAGCACCGAAATAGGTAAGTGTGAGTCTCACTCATACTCATTAACTACGTGGCCAACGTAGGAGAGAATTGGATCGTGAAAGAGGATGTTTCCTTTGTCTCGCAGAGGACTTGACAGACTTCTTTGGGATCCCCGACAGACTCATTCTTTACCCTGGGAAGGTACTAGGAGGATGTGGAAACAACATCTCTTCATTGTATCACTGGCTCATAGGTGGTGAATATCGGTTATAGAAACTCCAAATAGGCTTCATGTTGATAGTACTCTGAGATTGATGTGATAGTGTGATGTTTTGATGGATTGTGATGTGATAGAGTCATATTCCTTACTCTGAGTTGAGGTTGAGTGATTGGTGAGTTGATGTTATTGTATATTGTATAGCCTATATTATTTACTGTAGCCCATTTTACATATAATACATTTCACGTACTAACACCCCTTTGGCGCTATATTATTTTATGATGCAGATTCTGTAGGTAGATGAGTTCAGCAGGCTAATCGTTGAGGTTCACAGATCCCCAGATAGAGACTTGATGAGTCCTCCCTTTCTTTCGGAGGACATATTTATCTTTTTATCCATTTTGAGTTATTTCATAGGACTGTGGTAGCCATAGCCTATCATGGTACCTTCCTAGAGGATAGCTATAGAGGCTTCATAGATACAGACAACTGATAGTTGATGTTGAGATTGTTTCCCCCATTCTCTATTGCAATTGAGTTGTTTTTTCCTTCGTACTCTATATGATAGTGATTGTGATAGTCTTATAGCCCACTAATAGCCTTTTTAATTTCTTAATATCTTCCGCAAATGAATTGATTAAACGAATACGATGAGACTAGGTGGTTTGCTTGGGAGCTAGCAATAGTCTCCGAGTGTCAATTACATCTAGGGTACCCTCCCGTGGCATGACATTTAGAAATTGAAATTTTAATGGTTCTAATATGGTGTATTGAAGTTTGTATTTATGGTATTTTTTTTTGGGGGGGGGGGGGGGGAATTTGGAAGGGGAAGAGGGTTTAATTGTGATGTTTTCGTTGGCTATACAACATATTTGGTGTTTGTTGGTAACATTATGGTATATATCTTGGCATAGGTCATATATTATTAATTATATTAAATTGGACATCATTATTTAACCATAATGTGCATGAGTTTTTTTTTCTTTTTGTAATATAAAAAAGTTTGACCATTTATTTCGAATTTGATTGTTAAAACTTGTGTTTAATATGTTTTTAAATTTTCATTGAAATGTATTACAAGATATGTATTTCTAGATTGAAGAAGACATTTATGATACAAATACCAATTACGATGGGGTAATCAAGATTGCAGAAAAGAAGATTTCAATTTAATATATTCTTTATGGCGTAAAATTATATTTTGTATATGTATTTAAGTATAATTGCTTGATATGTTAGTATTGCTTTGTAAAACATCACCATAGATGGTATACCATGTAATTTAAATTTTTTATGAATCAATAGTTTAATGTAAATAATAAATTAATTTAATGAAATTTTATTTTAGGCATTTAATATATTTGGGAACTACCAAAAAGCAATAAACATTTTCTACCAAATCCCAACATATAATGTAATGGAACACAAAACTACGGAACATTAACTAGCATAAAGAAAGATGTTTTAATAAACCTTTAATTCAACTACAAAAAAAAAAAAGAAGTAAATGTAACAACAAAACAAATTCTTTGAAAAAATCATAAATATAGCCAAACTTAACGAACGATATACACTATTTAATATAGTCAACTTTAAAATCAAAATTATAAAATATTATTTAAGTGTAATGGTTTATAATAGGTATTTCAACTGAGCAACACCAAAAAAAAAAATACTTGGAGTGCAAGTTCTATATTGTGAGGGATGAAGCAGACATTGATGTGATGAGACTTGCCACTTAACCTATCCCCAAGAGTTAAAACTTTAAGTATCTGGGGTTGATACACCCAAATTTACACTCCAAAAGGAATAGTAAAGCGGTCGTTGATCAAATATAGAACTCAACCAAAGTTGAGGTCGATCCCACAGGGAATGCGTGAGAATGTATCTATTAGAACCATTTTTCAGATGTAATATCTATTCCCGAAACAAAAGTGCATAAAATAAATGGGGAGTTTTGGTGTTTCAAGCTAATTTACTAAAATGAAGCAATAAATGAGTGCAAGAACGACTAAATTTCAAACAATTTATGCAAAGCTAGGATTGTGTTCCCCATGACATGTAATACGATAGCCGAATCTAGTGGTAAACTTGTTCATGATTACGTATATAAAACCTAACATGTTATGTAACATCTAATTTACCTCTCGATCCTTCTTAAATACATATCGTCCATAACCTTTCAGTCTCAGAACGTATACGTACTAACCCTTGTTATTAATTCCGGAATACTCTCACCTTTTGGTCTCAAGTACTTAGACTAGGTTAAAAACCCCGAATTTCCATCGTAGAACTCTTTTCCTAATAAAAACATACCTTTTGAGCATGCAAAGAATAAAGGCTTACTCTAATGTGTTGACTCATCAAGGAAGAAATTATAATGAAGATTACTATGATATATACGTTAATCAATATCGAGATTTACCCCATAATTGCCTATCTTATTGATCTGTCATGGTTCCCATAACCCTAGTTGTGGGTTTAGCCTAGCATATTCAAGGAAGAAAACCCGCAATGATATGAGGAATTCGTAATAAATGACTTGTTATTCAAGAATCACTGAATCCACAAGTTATAATCTTGAATTGGATAAGCAAAATCCCAAAATTTTGTGAAATCTCCAAGAAAATAATATTTTTTAGTGTTTTCTAACTCTAGTCGTTCAAGACTACTAACGAATGAAATAAAATAACTATTTATCTACAAAGAAAACCTAATCCAATTTAAAATAAAAAAAATCCATTGGCATGGACACGGGCCACCACATGGCCCGTGTGATGGTAGACAGACTGTCAAATGGTCCATGTGGCTGCCCTTGGCTTGAACCCCATCTGCCTCTTCATGCCGCGTTAGATGACCCGTATGACAGTTGATGGTCCGTCTAATGGGCTGTATGACTTGCCTTTACTTTTTCACTCCATTTAGTCCTCACACCCTCATGTCATGGATCGTGGTTGGTCACACGGCCCATGACAAGCTCTGTCCGGCTCCACTTAGTCCATTTCCCTTGCTTTTCGATGGTATTACCTTCACGTCACTTTGATGGTACTTGGCACAGTCCTTCACACTCCCCATGGTCCATGAGACATGCCGTGTGGTCCATCTTCATCGCTCGTGCCTCTTTTTCTCCTAATAACTGGCATTAGCCACCAAGTGTGAGGCCACTATGGGCCTCACGGTCCGTGTGGAAGTACACGAGCTGTGTAGGCCCCCATGCCTGCACTTGGTTCCATTTTTGCTCCTCTTTGCATTTTTCATCCTTTTTCTATCGTACCCTAATTTCTCCATGCCTTAGTCTTTTTTCCTAAAAAACAATAAAAAATGAAACGCAAAATAACTTTTCTTGAGAACATACAAAAAATCCTTTGTTTAAAGCATTAAAAAAGTCATATTTCTACGACTCATCAACACCCTCAACTTAGAATGATTGCTTGTCCTCAAGCAACAATGACTTAACCAAAAACTGCATAAACACAAGTGCTCACTTAGAATATGAATGCATATGCCCTGCTAACAAGTTTAAGAATGTGCTCACACCCCAAAAGGACCTACAGAGATTAAGGAAAACATCATACATGCATGGTCAGTCAATATATGATTAGGAATAAATACACCCCAATTGAGTTAGCAACCAATTAATGCAAAAGCTAGTGCCCTCACCCCAAAAAAGTCTCACACTCAACGTAAGCATCTAAAAGAGTGACAAGAATGTAGTCACTAACTCTCAGAATTGACTTTCAGTGGACACACATGTATCAATCATAAACTTGCCCTTATTTTCACCACTTTAACTCTTGAATGGCCTTTTGAGGATCACATTAGGACTTTTTCGGCTTGTAACATAGGCTCAGGCTCGAGTGAGGTATATTTAGTATTAAAGTGACTAAACGGCCTCTCCCAGATACCTACTTTGACTCAGCCATTAGCTTTTTGGTCACCAAGATTTCTTGCACCTAGTTTTCCAACTTTCTATAGTACAGGAAGCGATTTCCGTGCTCATTTCCTCATTTTTAATCTTTTTTTTGCTCATTGATTTGCTCATGGTCACAACTCATTTCTTTTTCTCCTTTTATCACTTTATTCTTTTCCACATTCATTTTTCTGTTCTCCTTACACTAACCACCCTCAACTTAAGCAATTAGCTTGGCTCAAGGTTCACAATATCTTTGTAGGACTAGGGCCACTATAAGCCACCTTCAACTTAGGCTTTTGACCTAGGTAGATGTTCACAATGTCCTTGGAGAGACCATGGCCAAAGCAGAGATCAACAGATCGATTGGGGAGGTGAATATGGGTGATTACGAAGAAAAGGTCCATTTAGGCTCAACTTTTGGTTCAAAGGGACAATTTCATTTGGTTGGTCAATTTTTTTTGGCTGAATGACTATTCAACAACAATGGCCAAAGATCCCATCCTAATCCAATCATTCAATTATTTCAGTGGGACTAACCAGACAAATTCCATCTCACAAGTGTGTCAACTGAGTTATGCAATTAGCTCACACACAAATGGCACATCTTCTACACTAATTGTACTAAATCATGTAGGCCTGCTTCACTCATAAAAATACCAACCACACATACATAATACTTACCAACAATCATGCAAGTTAGCCAGTATGAGCTGCAAACACATATATACTTAGCATTGTCATCATAGGACATCACAAAGATTAACACAAGGGCTACCCTAGACTTCTGTGAACACTTATATTTACACAAACATTGTGACCTAAATATTCCAGTTCTACTAGATAATAGACTTGAGAGAAAAGAAATATGGAAAGAAAACTCTCAAGTGCAGGATGCCCCCACCCTCTAAAAAGACAGTGTAGTGCCCTCACTACACTATAACATAGGTTAATGAATAGATAGGGGATAGAACATACCTGGGACGCCCTAAGTGTCAGCAGTGTCGGTGGGACCACTCCCTCCTAGGGTATCTTTATCAGCATATGTAGCACCCGGTCCAAAGGTGCTATCGGAGGCTCCTACCCATGCCGCCTCTTCGGCCAGCCCCTCTCATTCTACCCGTTCAGTTGCTACTTGGAGTTGGGCCCTAGCGGTCTTACGCATCTGCCAGTCTTCTTCCTTCTGTGGGTCACGAGAAGGACTCTTTTGGTGGCCCAATCACATACCCTTGTACTTTCTCCTGGGCTGATCAGTGGGTTATGTGGGTATATCGGATTGGGCGGGTGGAACACCCCACATCTCATCCAGAACCAGTGCCGCGGGGACATTGAATAAGCTCATCAACGACTCTGGAGGTGGGGCCAGTACGGGGGCTTGATACTATGTAGTTAGCTTAGCAATCTGAGCCTTCATATCATTCACCATCTGAACCAGACTCGTCATTTCATCTAGTCATACTCCTGAACATATTATGGAAGTATCCCTCCAAAGTGCTGACTTGGATCTGCAAAGTGGTGATTCGGCTTCGAAAGACTTCATTTCGTTGGTTTACCACCTGCTGTGAATGAGACTAGACCACCTACGGAATTCTCTCTATAATCTGATCAACAATAGCGCGTGTCTACCGCTGGTCCGCCACCAATTCGGCCAAGAACTCGTAGGACACATATCTATAGTCTTGCTGTACTGGAGGAGCTGCACCACTACCCTCGGGCCACTTAGAACCCAGGCCTGATGGTGGGGCGGTGGTGTAGTTCTCAAATGGTAAAGGTTGTTGCAGATATGTGGAGGGGAAGTTTGTCAACTCCCCTAGTGAACGTCTTCTTCTCCTCATGAGAGGGTTTTGGACATCTTTAATCAGGGAAATGTTGGCTACGCCCTTGGGAGCTATCTTCTTGTCCAAAAAATGAGTAATAGGAACACCAGCCTATTTGCAAAGGGCACTAACCAAGCACGGTAAAGGCATGTCAGATCTCTCAGATAAAGCTGGGTCCCGCATCTCGAAAGCAATAATTCAGCCTACATTTACTCCGTATCTGGACATCAAACATGCTATTAGAGAGGCATGCGAAGGTTGGAGTAAGTTATCATTACTTGTGGGTCGAAACCTGGCCCGCACAACTGACCACCAAAATTTTGTAGTAAATGTCAATGACACTTTGGTGATAGGACACTTGGGGTCTGTAACCGAAGGTGCCTCTGCCCCTGAATGGCTATTCGCTCTGCGATCTATCCCAATAGTGTAGCCGTAGATGATCAGACATCCGCACCGCATCCATAATTTGCTTGTGTCTATCCATGAACTGGGCATTTAGAGGAGCTTAGTAATCTGGCCCAAATAAGAACCGATTGATGGTGGTTTCTGTGATATTCACTCGTGTACCACGCACCATCATATGTGACCGCAGGGACCTAGTAAGTGCGACCTGTCTCTTCACCTTCCTGAACTGGGTACCCTCAATAGACTAGCGGCATAGTTGGAATAGAACTACTCTACTATGGCGGGCCCATAGTACCTAGGTGGTTGCACCATCCAATCTAACTTATATGAGTTAAAAGTGTCTCTGATCTCTGGAACTAGGTCAAGTTGGTCAGTGATGACCCGAGCCTCCTGAATGACTGGCCGCTATTTGAACCCCCCGGAACCTTTGGTAAGCCCATTAGTGTAGATATCTTTTGTGCATGAGACTGTCCACTGGCCCCTCAAAAAGACAATAAGTGCCCTGGCAGTTTGTGGTCCGTTGTCCAGGAGACTGCAAATTGAATAGTCTCATCATCACTGTCCTGGAGTTCGACCACATCTGCCTGTTCCTCAGTGCCGTGAACCTCAACCTCGGAGTTTTCCTTTGATCGTCCTGGGCTGAAGTGTTCTCCTCCTATTTCGATGCATCTGCCACCTCCTCAACTCCTGTGGAAGGAACCCCCTCTTCAGACTGGGGGGCTCTGCGATGGCCTAATGCACGGGCCTGCATAGTATGGGGAGAATAAGGGGAGACATTGCCTGTATACTGAACTTCAGACCTATTGGAGGAGTCATTACCTGAGTCACTCCTAGCCTGATTGCTAGATGATACAGTGGGGGAGTCATGGAGGCGTGACATAGGCTCATCCCTATCACTGCGTATGACCAAGCTGCGGCGTGGACCCATAGCACCTGCAAGTGCCACAAAGGAATACGCATCGTTAGAAATTATTGCACGTATAAGTCGATGCAATAACGGGTACTCAACCTTCCTCTGTGCCACAAAAGTGACAATAACCCTTAAGAATGGCGTCACCCGGTCTATCATAGGCCCCTTGCACTTAAGAAGATATACGAATTAAAAATAATAATCAAACTTTGTACAATAATACGACATGAACCAGGACCAATAGGACCCTACATGAGCTATGCAAGGTTACACGGTCCGTGATAGGACACGTCTGGAATGCCTTCACGATTTACGACTGGGGGAGCCTACCACGGGCCGTTACATGGCTTGTGTGGCAAAAAATGGGCCGTATGACTGACCGTTCGAACCCTCTGTTACCGCCTTTCAACCCAATCATGCGTAAACACACACGTTCATGCAATGTTACCCACTCAATCATGATTCCTTCCACAAAATGGCATATACAAGTCAATATCCCCAAAAATCATGCCAAAAATCACCCAAAATCGTCACTTTCCTAGTTACCACCTCAAGAACTCAACAATGGTTGTTTTCACCACCACATGTATACCCAACATCATTAACATGCATTATGATGCATTTAAACCAAGAAAGAACCAATTTAGAGTTAAGATCTACACATGTAAACACCAAAATTAACATTATAAACAAGAGAAATTAAGTTCTTACTTTAATGAGCAACAATGGAGAAGAAGACTTGCTTGAGCAAGTAGAGACCCATACTAAGATTAAGCTACGAATCGTGAAATATACTCATGAATCTTCACTAAGAAGATGTAAAATTTTGGGGATTTTGAAGGGAAAAATCGTGAAAGAGAGAGAGAGAGGGTTGTGAGGTGAAGAGAGAGAAGGGAAAGTTGGAGAATGAATGGTTGGGATGCAAGAAGAGGGGTTTAAAATAATCTTGGTCAACTAAGTTAACCGGTCAAACCCCCTACACGGATGGCCACACGATCCATTGCACATGCCACAGTCCGTTTGGATCGTTCGTCCCACCACACTTGGAGTAAATAAGCGCTTACATGCTTTGTCCTTCATCTACGTCACCTCCATGGATGGCCTCACGGGTTGTGACACGTGTTAAGTCCATTTGGTTGACCGTTAACCCCCATTTTGCTCATTTTTGTGATTTTCTGGGTGAAGTTACCAGGCTTCCATGCGTGAAACAGCTAATATAATGGCCCGTTAAAGCTCCAACTGTCCGTGTACCCCAGCAGTTTGTCTAAACTTTGGGAGATTTTGATATGACTCAGGTGGGTCAAGTGTGCCCACTTCACGCGGACCTGTGAACGGTCTATTTGCTGCCAGATATCCCATTTGGGTACACATGGGGCTCAATTCAAGCAGATTATTGGTTATTTCAGCCTTAAGTTTGTACTCCCCCATAGATGTACTCACGAACTCCCAAATAGCACTTGTATTCACCTAGAAACAAAAATCACAAACAAGAAATGCATGACATATAAATTAAAATGGGTTTTTAAATAATAATTACAATGCATGGTTGCCTCCCATGGAGCGCTTAATTTAACATCGCAGCACGACACATTGTCTTGACTACTCAGACTTCGTCAAGGAGCAAGACCTCAATCACAGAGGCTTCTTCTGCTGCACCCAAGTATTGTTTCACTCTCTGCCCATTCACCTTGAGCGGATCCCCATTTTCTGCTTCTACCTCAATTGCACCATGGGGAAAGACCTGGCTAATCGTGTATGGGCCAGAAGACCTTGACTTATGTTTACCTGGGAAGAATCTCAACCTGGAGTTGTACAGCAAGACCTTGTCACCAACACCAAAGCTCCATTCGGCAATATGCTTGTCATGCTAGACCTTCATCCTTTGTTTGTATAGTGCTGCACTCTCATATGCATGGAGGCGAAACTCATCCAACTCATTGAGCTGGTCAACTCTCAAGTCATCAGCCTTTTCCCAATTCATTTTGAGATTCTTCAAAGCCCAAAGTGCCTTGTATTCTAATTCCATGGGCAGATGGATCTTTAACAAACACCAACTGATATGGGGACATACCAATAGGTGTCTTGTAAGCTATTCTGTAAGCCCAAAGTGCATCATCTAGCTTCCTCGCCCAATTCGTCTGGGTAGCATTCACATACTTGCTCAGGATTTCCTTGTTCTCTCTGTTTGACACTTTAACCTGTCCACTAGTCTGTTGGTGATAAGGTGTGGAAACCTTGTGTTGTCGTACTCCATAGTTTGCTAGTACAACATGGAAAACCTTGTTACAGAAGTGAGAACCCCCATTGCTGATGATAGTTCTGGGTGTCCCAAATCTGGAAAAGATGTCCCGCCTCAAAAAGTGGACAACACACTTGCTCTTATTGTTTGGCAATGCAACTACCTCCACCCATTTGGAGACATAGTCCACCTCCACCAGGATGTACTTCATTCTATATGAACTCACAAATGGGCCCATGAAGTCAATGCCCTAGACGTACAAAATCTCTACCTCAGGAACTGGGGTCATGGATAGCTCTTGGCGCTTCAAGATGTTGTCCTATCGCTGGCACTGGTCACATCTAAGCACCAAGTCACGGGCATCTTTATAGATGGTGGGCCAGTAGTGCCTACATTGGAGAATCGTTTTTTCCATTCTGGCCCCACCATGATGACCCCCCACTGCAGATGAGTGATAGGCCTCCATGATACTCAACATCTCCTCTTCTGGAATACACCACCTGATAACTCCATCAGCACATGTTTGGAATAGGTACGGTTCATCCCAGAAGTACCTGAACACATCAAAAAGAAACTTTTTTCTCTGGTGAGGGTTAAGGCCCTCTAGCATAATATCGCTCACCAGAAAATTATCAAAATCAGCAAACCAAGGAATGAGGTCAACAGAAGATGCCAATACCTGCTCATTAGGAAAGGAATCATCAATGTTCAACCGATCCTTTAGTCTTGACTCATCCTCCAGTCTGGATAAGTGGTCTGCTACTTGGTTCTCAGTTCCTTTTCTGTCTAGGACCTCAAAGTCAAACTCCTACAGCAGGAGAACCCATTTGATCAGCCTTGGCTTAGCATCTTTCTTTTCCATGAGATACCTTAAGGCTGCATGGTCGGTGTGCACTATTGATTTGGTGCCCAATAAGTATTCCCAGAACTTGTCAAACGAATATACCACGACCAACAATTCCTATTCAATCACTGTATAATTCTTTTGAGCATCATTGAGAGTCTTGCTGGCGTAGTAGATAGGGTGGAGAATCTTGTTGTGCTTTTATCAGAGCACAACACCCACAACAATTTCACTTGCATCGCACATTACCTCAAATGGGGCAGTCTAGTCCGGTGTAACCACCACAGGAGCAGAAATCATATTTTGCTTCAGGTCTCAAAGGCCTGTCTGCATCTATCATCAAAATGGAACTTTGCATCCTTCTCCAATAGCTTGTACAAAGGATGTGCGATCATGGAGAAGTCTTTGATAAAGCGGCAATAGAAACCTGCATGCCCAAGGAAACTCTGGATCCCCTTCACAGATATGGGAGGCGGCAGTTTCTCAATCACCTCGATCTTTGCCTTATCCACTTCTATACCCTTATCAGAAACCTTATGGCCAAGAACTATCCCCTCTTTGATCATGAAGTGGCATTTCTCCCAATTTAGCACCAAGTTAGCCTCCTCACAACGCTGTAGTGCCTTGCTAAGATTCAACAGACATGTGTCGAAGGAGTCACCCACTAAAGAGAAGTCATCCATAAATACCTCGAGGGTGTCTTCAACCATGTCAGAGAAGATCAATATCATACAATGCTAGAAGGTGGCTGGGGCACTGCATAGCCCGAAAGGCATCCTTCTGAAAGAAAAAGTCCTATACGGGCAGGTGAAAGTAGTTTTCTCCTGATCCTCCGGGGCTATGAATATCTGATTATAGCCTGAGTACGCATCCAAGAAGCAGTACCATCCTTTACCTGCCAACCTGTCTAACATCTGGTCCATAAAGGGCATAGGAAAATGGTCCTTCAAGGTCCACTTATTTAGCTTCCGGTAGCCCATGCACACTCGCTATCCAATCACCGGTCTCAAAAGGACCAACTCATTTTTGTCATTGGCTATCACTAGCGTGCCCTCTTTCTTCGGGACATACTGCACTGGATTAACCCACTTGCTATCAGAAATGGGGTATATCACCCCAGTATCTAGCCACTTGATGATCTCCTTTTTTACCACCTCTTGCATAGGTGGGTTTAGCCTGCACAGATGCTCAATACTGGGTACACAGTTATCCTCCAATTTTATTTTGTGCATGCATATCCCTAGAGGAATCCCTGTGATATCTGTAATGGTCCAACCAATTGCTCGCTTGAACTTTTGGAGGAGCCCCAGCAATGCCTCCACCTGGTTTTCATGAAGATATGCAGCAACAATCATAGGGAGAGTGTTGTCAGCACCCAAAAATACATACCCGAGGTGTTGGGGAAGCTTCTTAAGCTCCACAGCTGCAGGCTCCTTGATGGATGGTTTAGCAGGCGGTGTAGGCCTGTTCTGCAGATCTAGGTCCAAGTTTGTGGGGACAAATGGTCTGGTTCCCCTACCTTGCAACACATTCACAGTGGTTTCATACCCACTAATACCATCATCTAGGAAGTTCATCAACACCTCTGCTAGCATGTCCACACTCATTGTTTCCTTTAATGGGATCTCAGAAAGGCAATCATCTTCAACATCTAGGATCGACATCACCACCACCTCATTAGGTCTCTTCATTATAGCACACATACTGAACTTCACCTCTTCAGTGTTAAGTCTGAACATCAGCTCTCCTAGCTCAATGTATACTAATGCCCTGCCAGTAGCCAAAAATGGTCTCACAGGGATGATGGGAACCTCAAAATCCACCTGGCGGTCCAGAATAACAAAGTCTGCAGAAAGGATGAACCAACCCACACGAACCAGCGTATCACATAGAATCCCCACGGGATGCTTTACCGATCTATCTGCCATGAGTAGCCACATTGTGGTAGGTGTCGAGGATCTTATGCCCAGCTACCTGTAAACTGCTAGCGGCATCAAGTTGATGCTGGTACCTAGATCACAGAGAGCTCTTGCAAAATCAAATGTTCCAATGGTACATGGGATAGTGAAAGCTCCAGGATCTTCCTTCTTTTCTACAAGAGATCTTGTGGCAATGGAACTACAATGGTGGAGATTGTTTGCAGGCTCAATCATCATTTTCCTCTTCTTAGTCATTATGTCTTTCATGAACTTAACATAGCCTGATATCTTTTCAAGTGCTTCCACTAGAGGGATGTTCACTGAAAAATCTTTTAGCATAAACAAGAACTTCTGAAACTTGCCATCTTCAACCTTCTTTTGCAATCTCTGTGGGAATGGTGATGGTGGCTCACGAATGGCTGGAAGAGGTTGGGTCACTAATGGTATCACCTTAGGCTCTTTAGCAACCTCAGGCTCTGCTGGTGTCATCACAGCTTTTTAGGTTAACTCATCGACATGCACCTCTACGGAGTCGGGCATCTTGCCTTTAGCTTCATCCAAACCTGCATTACTAGGTACAATAGTGTCAGAGAGTACTTTACCACTCCTCGTGGTTATTTCCATGCAATGACTGTCATTTTTCAAGTTCTGAATGGCAGTGACCCAACTTTTCTCTGGTTTATGGCTGCTGACAACTGTCCCATCTGTTGCTCTAGTTACTTGATTGAGGTGGAATGTGAATCAACCAACTGTCGAACACTGGACATCTCCCCTTTTATATCTTGCATCCCTACCTTAGTGGACTCAACTTTATCAAGAACCTTTGCCATCATCTCTTCTATTTTTGAGATTCTACCACCATCATTCTGAAACTCATGATTCCTATAGCCGTCTCTGTTTTGCCAGTTTCCTTGACAGTTCTGATCACGACTATAGTTCCAACCTTGGTTACCGGCGTTGAATGGCTGGTAACCCCCTGGCTGCCTAAGAAGTTCTCCTCCTCATCATGATTATACCCTTGATCATCGTATCTAGGCATTGTGTCTATAACTTTTACCTTTCCTATACCTTCATCTAAGAACCACTTTGCCAGCAAGTCTAGTTGGGTCTTCATGTGTGCCATTTCTTGATCCCGTTCCTCCTCCTTTCGCTGCAGTTCCGTAGTTATCTCAAAGACGAGCCCCAAACAGTCTCCATCTCTAGTGTACCATGACCTGTTGTTCTTGGCTATTTGGTCTAAGATCACCACTATGTTTGGGAAATTTCTAGACATGTATGATGCCCCACAAGCAGCATCGATGATTGGCTTTGTCACAAAATTGCATGACATGTAGAAGATTGCCTTCAAGTGGTAATCGGTGAGGAGATGATCCGGGCATTGCCTAAGCTTCTGCCTAAATCTCTCCCAAGTCTCATGTAGTGCTTCAATCGGCAGTTGCTTGTGAGACCTAATATCATATATGATTTTTAGCTATCTTGATGTGGGGAAGAACCTCCCTAGGAATGCCTCCTTTAATTCTCCCCAGGTGCAAATAGAATCATGTGGAAGCTTGTTCAGCCACTTAGTTGCCGCACTAGAAAGAAACAATAGGAACAACAGCAACCTAATTGCCTGCTGACTGACCCCAGGAATCTCAGACAATTGGCACATCGCCAAAATGTTGAGGACATGCTGGTTTGCATCCTCAGTTGCTGCTCCGCTGAACAACCCTTTTAACTGTAACATTTGCAGCGTAATGCTAGTGATAGTGAACTTAACACTTGCAGGTAATGGGGATGTACAATGGCCCCATTGGTGCTAGCACCCTCATTATCATCATTTACTGCTAGGGGCAGCTGAGGCACTTGGGGTTTTACTCCAGGCAACGACACTTGTCTAAGTGGTGCTGCCGGTGGTACCTCATTGCTAGCATTGTCACCGTCACCAAGATTGTCATTTCCTCCAACTACAGGGTTCACAACCAACTCTCTCTATCTAGTTGCTTCGCATTCTTGAGCATTCATTCTGTGAATTGATTTAGTAAGCTCAGGGTCATAGGGAACAAATGCTTCACCCTTGCTTCGGTTGTTTGGCATGCAACACTGGCTCCCTACCAAGAAACAAATACAGGAAACAAAAGTAAAATTAGGAATTAGTATTTCAAACTAAAAAAAAAACTAATAGACTATTACTTCGCCGTATTCCCCAACAATGGCGCCAAAATTTGATACGCCCAAATTTACACTCCAAAAGGAATAGTAAAGCGATCATTGATCAAATATAGAACCCAACCAGAGTTGAGGTCGATCCCACAGGGAATGCATGAGAATATATCTATTAGCACCATTTTTAGATGTAATATCTATTCCCGAAAAAAATGCATAAAGTAAATGGGGGGTTTTGGTGTTTCAAGCTAATTTACTAAAATGAAGCAATAAATAATTGCAAGAACGACTAGATTTCAAACAATTTATGTGAAGCTAGGATTGTGTTCCCTATGACATTTAGTGCGATAGCCGAATTTGTGATAAACTCATTCATGATTATGTATATAAGATCTAACAAGTTACGTAACATCTAATTCACCTCTCGGTCCTTCTTAGATACATATCGTCCATCACCTTTCGGTCTAAGAACGTATACATACTAACCCTTATTGTTAATCCGGGAATTCTCTCACCTTTTGGTTTGAAGTACTTAGAATAGGTTAAAAATCCCAAATTTACGCTGTAGAACTCTTTTCCTAATCAAAACATCCCTTTCGGGCATGTAAAGAATAAAGGCTTATGCTAATGCGTCGACTCATCAAGGAAGAAATTCTAATGAAGATTACTACAATATATACGCTAATCAATCCTGAGATTTACCCCATAATCGCCTATCTTATTGATCTGTCATGGTTCCCACAACCCTAGTTGTGGGTTTAGCCTAGCATATTCAAGGAAGAAAACCCATAATGATACAAGGAATTCATAATAAATGACTTACTATTGAAGAATCAATGGATCCACGAGTTACAATCTTGAATTGGATAAGCAAAATCCCAAATTCTTATGAAGTCTCCAAGAAAATAATATTTTTCAGTGTTTTCTAGATTAGCAGTCCAAGACTACTCAAAAACAAAACAAAATAACTACTTATCTACAATGAAAACCTAATCCAAATTAAAATAGGAAAAATCCATCAGCATGGACACGGGCCACCATACGGCCCGTATGACATGGACGGACCGTCAAATGATCCATGTGGCTACCCTTGGCTTTAACCCCATCTGGCTCTTCATGCCACGTTAGACAACCCATGTGACAGTTGACGGTCCATCTAAGGGGCTGTCTGACTTGCCTTTACTTTTTCTTTCCATTTAGTCCTCACGCCCTCATGTCACGACCCATGAGAAGCTCTGTCTAGCTCCACTTAGTCCATTTCGCTTGCTTTTCGATGGTATTACCTTCATGTCGCTTTGATGGTACTTGGCATGGCCCGTCACACCTCCTTACAGTCTGTGAGACATGCTGTGGGGTCTGCTTTCATCACCTGCACCTCTTTTTCTCCTCATAACTGCCATTAGCCACCAAGTGTGAGGCCACGATGTGCCTCACGGTCCGTGTGGATGTACACGAGTTGTGGAGGTCCCCATATGCCTACAGTTGGTTCCATTTTTTCTTCTCTTTGCACTTTTTCATCCTTTTTCTATCGTACTCTCATTTCTCCATGCCTTAGTCCTCTTTCCTGAAAACAACAAAAAATGAAAATCAAAATAACAACTATTCTTGAGAACACGCAAAAAATCTTTTGTTTAATGCGTTAAAAGAGTCGTATTTCTATGACTCATCAGGGGTCCATCACCCAAAGTAGTGACGATATCGATGATGATGTCACATATTGTATTAGGCCAGCATCGACTAAATGAATCCTTGCCTCTGAATTATTGTGTGATGAGAAGATACCATCTAAACTCAAAGTTAAGTTTTACAGAATAATAGTTAGACCATCTTTGATGTACTGGGTGGTGTATGCCCAATAAAAAATGTATATGTTCAAAAGATGCATGTCGTAGAGATGGGGATGTTGAGATGGATGTGTGGTCACACTAGGAGTAACAGTATTAGGAATGAGACCATTCGAGAGACATTAGAGGTGGCTCTTGTGACTGATTGGATGAGGGAAGCGAGAATACTATGGTTTAGATATGTACAGAGGAGGAGTACCAATACTCCTGGTAGGAGGTGCGAGAGATTGGTTTTGGGAGATACACAGAGGCATAGAGATAGACCAAAGAAGTATTGGAGGGAGTTGATATATGGCAAAACTTGATTTCACCAAGGACATAACCTTAGATCGAAAGGAGTGGAGGTCGCGAATTAGAGTAGTAGGCTAAGTGGTTGGTAGGGTTAGGTGGTTGTTTGGCCTTGGTATATAGTAGAGTAGCAGGAATAGTTATGTTTTACATCATGTGTTATCATTATCTATCATATATGTGTTAATTTTATCATAGTTATATACTGTCATGTGTTTTTCATTTTTAGTCGCTTTTTCTATTTCCTTTTCTTTTCTTTTTGTCATATCTAGTTTATTCTGCTTATGGGTTTTTGAGATGATGAGGGTTCCCAGAAAACAACCTCTCTACTTCTATGAGGTAGTAGTAAGGTCAGCACATATTCTACCCTTCCCAGACCCACTTGTGCAATTCCACTGGGTATGTTGTTGTTTGTAACACCCCTCAAGTGCTTCGGAATGCCTTAAGTGTATTTTTCAAATATTTGAAAGACCATGTGTGATTTCGGAAATTCAAATTCAAATTCTTGTTCAGGGGGCAAAATTGAGTAGAAAAAGGATAGCCCTCACATTTTAGAAGACCCATAACAAAAAATTATTTTTGCAATGAGGACCAGAAATAGTGATGATCTGCGACCAGTCCGTGTCGTGACTTGGATGGGGACTGGTGAAATCCCCTGTCTGCGATTGGTACGCATCACGCCCTGGGCGGGGACCACCACTAACTTGCTTTCACTTGGGAAGTTTCTTTAACCGACAACCACCACTATGAGCTTCGTGGTGATACAACGTCTTGTCCATGCTGTCAGAGCCATCTCGTACTTTGCCGGGGTAGGGGACGAAAAACTAGGGGAGTGGATCCATCCCAAAATTGGGCCATCTCAATGGCAAGTAAGGAATTGTCTTTTGGTACAATCCTATCCTACACTGGCTACGTAGTTTATGAGTTGAAGTTCTTATTATTCTCGCTCATATCGGTGCTCAATATTACTCCCAAAACACGCACTGTGCTCATTGACTATCAAACTGTCCCACTTTAGGGGAAAACATGAAATCTGTCACTTAGAGCCTTGGCTCAAGATATTTTCTTTAAACTAACTTTTTTTTTCTAAAAATTGATAATGATTTCTCATAACTGATACTGCTTTCTTCAAAGAAAGAAAATAGACATGCTCTTTACTAATGAAATTACGTATTTGCAACTGTAAGTATCTTCAAACTCTGAAATCTATGCATGATGAATAGTAATGCAAAATACCTTAACTAACTGGACTGATCTTTCAAAACTGATATGCAATACTCAAAAGATGGTATCGTAAATAGACTACTTCTATAATTCATGCTGAGGTACTTCTTGAACTGACTCATACTTTAGACTAGATAACTATTTAGTGCACTTAAAACATGATAATGGAATGGTTATCAATACTCATCTGGAGTTCTTGTACATACAATAATGCTTCATGAATCCAAAGAAAACTACTCAACAATGAAGTTCTTGGCATAATGATAATGAAATAATAAGGATTTCATGATAAGACTTTAGAATCTCTCCATAAGATCACAGGAATGAAATTGGCTTGACTTTTGACTAGTATTCTTACTAGGAAATATAGATTAGGCATGAAAATAAGATTTTTGGTAGCTTTGCATACCTGGTAAGGAGATAGACAATCTAATTCGCAAGGGATTTTAACGCAACCTCTAGAACCCTAGCTTCTCTTCTCTTCTTCTCTCAAGAACCCCAACTCAATTTTAACGTAAGGAAGTTTAGAATAGGTTTAGAAAACCCTTTTAGACCTAAAATGACTTACGTTGGTCCCAGATGAAGTCTAGGAGGGGTGGGGATTGACCAAAATGCCCCTCACAAAACAAGAAAAGTTTTTAATTTGAAAGAACTCAGTCCCGTCGTGCCTAGGATGCACGTATGTATAATTTTACTGAAAACTTAAAATGCGTTGAAAATACATGTAAAATTCATTTGTCAAATGCATTTTATGTGTAAATTTTTGTAAATCACTTTCCGATCGATTTTTAAATCTCGTAGAAAGTTTTGAAAAAAGTATAAGTATTGGTCCATGCACCAACACTATTTTCAAATTTAATTATAAAAAATTATTTTTTCACTCGGTTGCTCTAAAATATGGTCGAGGTCTTTTTCCCACTAAGAGTTTCATACTAATCGCAAATCCGGTCTCGGATTTTTCATTGGAGTTTGGGAAGATGCATTATGTGCATGATTTCATTCTAAGGGTATCTCGATAATTTCTTAGGTGTTACAATATCTCCCCCTTGGTATCATTCGTCCTCGAATGATGAGGATGTTATGGTTTACTCAAGGCACGAACTCTACTCAAGAATTTAGATAAGCAACACTACACAATTGAAGCAATTATCAACCTCAAGGATAGAGGTGAGAATTTACCTCCAACATCATCATAAAAAGGGACGGATAGAATACAATAACCTCAATACTCAATACTCAAATGGTCAAATTAATGATAGACATCAAGTTAATGTAGGAAATCAATTAGCTAATGAACATCACATCTATATAGAGAAGAAAGTTGCCATTTTTAACACTTCCATCGAAATGTCTGAAACTCTAAGAGAAAGCTTTTGGCTTGACATAAGATGGGATTGTCGCGTATTTAGGGAATCAACTGCTAGCCGTCATTGTGACCACTCTCCACTACTATGCTCTTTTGTCGAGTTCTACACTTCATTAACAGAAATGTACACTCTCATCATCGCCCAAGTCTATTGCATACTCCCATCATGTTCAAGCCTAACTTAAGTTACAAAGTGTTACTCCTAAGATGATCATACTTATACCAATCTAATCCATAAGGATTATGTCTGCACTTCAATAGGGACTTTTTTATAGAGAATACTATTCCCATACATCTACTTAGAATCCATTATAAAAGTCATCAATAGCCTATAACTATCACTCACTCAATAGTGATCACACACTCACGCTTATCATTCTAATCACTTTATAGCTTCTTAGAGGTCAACATTCCCAAGAATCTTTAAACTCATGATAGCACCGTTACATCCACAATCTTATTAACTCCTTTCAGGAGACAGACTAATATACTCTTACCTATGTGTTACATACAACTAGGTCTCATCTTTATCGGTAACCTTAAATGGAATAAGCAAAATATAATTGTCACCCTAAGTGACACTCCTTTCCTTTCATCTGACACAACTCGTCAACTATTATCCACCTCCCTATCAATACCAAAAGAAAGAATTATTAGGAGGGCTTAGGGTAAAATATCGTAAGCACAATCATTCATGAGAACATTCATAACATACTATGATGCCACTAGTGGTTTAGGGCTCATCACGAGTTTATGGAACTGTATATGCTGTGAATTTCAAGTCTTATCTTGCGTAACATAGGGCTGGAAATTATCAGTTCATGAGATAAGATCAGAATTGCTGAATGAAGTTATCACTTCTCACTTTAAGAGTTGAACATGAAAACGTATCAACATGAAGTGCATGAGTTTGAATCATGGGCATAGTTCCCTTGCATAAGATAGAAATAAAGTATCATCATGATGAAGTTGAAGTAATATATAAATATATGAAATAGAAAAGCATCAACGTCTTATTCTGATCAACTCGAACCTATCAAACACTCAAGATCTACTTTGATTTATTACCTAAACATCTCCCCCTTAGCTCAAAGGTCACCTCTCTAAGTCTGTGAACCGATTCGCTTCGCTAAGCTATAAGTACAACCCTCCAAATGATTGGAGCACCACTATGTACAGAATGCTTATATACTCCTGTTACTTACTACTCAAAGATGTGAAACTACTTCTAAAACATTTCTTTCGAGATACCAACTTCTAACTTTCTTCTATATATCTTTATAGACATCTTTCATTTCTTGCTACTCTATTGATATAATAGCCGCTCTCCATGACTTAGGATCTAATATCTTCCTTTTTAGTCTGCTAATCCTCACCTTCTATATTCACCTACATTTGACTGAAGAAAGTGTAGACTATAACAAAGATTCCTAATTATCTATGGCTATCCTCCTTGGACTCAACTCCTAAGGGTAGTAGAGAATGTCTACATTAGCCTACTCCACATTGACAACTCAATTATACTATCTAGATTCTTGTAGCAGTCATAACTTGAAGCTCCATACAGTTTTACACTATCATGGCTACACATCTCAAACCTCTTGCTATCCAACGAGCTATCCTCAATCCACTATTCCTACCAAATGGCACCTACACCACACTCATACATAACATTCCTTGAAAGTCAACATCTTAATCTCGAACATACACTATGGGAAGCCTCTTAAAGTAATTCCCCAATTAAGACTATCACTATTGCAACATTATCTCACTTTTCACACGATTCCTCACAATTCAAACTTAGGGTCTAATGCTAACATGGGAATTACACTCTCCTTTCATATCACACAAACTCATAACTACTAGATAAAATCGTAGAAACCTGGGCCCACTAAAATCCCATGGAAAATACCTAATCAACATATATCTCATTTATAGGCTATCTTCGATATACATATTAGGACCTTTTCTTATCTAATAACTAGCCTTAACTTTCTATTTCCATTTAAGGGTCCTAGTCACCATACTCGTAACCACACACTTCTTTTCAAGTCAACATCTTACTTTCTCACTCATCCTATTTCAAGACTCCTAGGGCGATTCTCTGGCTAATAGCATAACTCTCACCTTGCCACTCCCTTTTTCATAATACTCACTTATAGTTCAAGCTTATGGAGATCAGTTCAAATTGATAAAAATGGACATAACAACTGTTAAAGAAATAAAGTGATTTAAAGAAATGTGTAAATTTGGCTATATATTTTTATATGTTCTTATACTTCTGATTTTATTTACAAAATTTATTCATCTTGTTTCACAGCTAGATACATATTCATCATAATGTCTAGTAATGTATCATGAATAACTTATCAATAATAGATGCAGCACAACAGACTAATGAAACATGTATCATTCCAACAAAATATGATCAACATAAACAAATCATGCTAATCTCTTTGCATCAAATTCACGATACAAATTAACTAAGTACATTTTGATTATGTTTTAAATGGAAATAAGAATAAAATTAGCTTTCAATCCCCCCACCTTCACTAAATTCTCCATAAAAAGTAACAAAATAATACGTTTCAAAATTTTCTACTCTTGAATCTCAAATTAAAACTAACTCTACTGTAAATCAAAGTAGGAACTAAAATGTGTTGAATGTGATGATTATGTTGAGGCATTCTGGAATTTGAGAAACTATTGTTAGTTATTCGTGATACAAGAGTGATGGTATAGTTGTTCAACAAACGATTGCTTTTATAAATCTCAAATCCACCATTGCGGTCGAACTGAAAATCGATGAGATGAGGAAAAATATAGAAATTCGATTCATCATTGAAGGTAGTTCATCTCCAACAGTGATCAAGAATGACTCTGGAGTAAGACTATATTTTTCACATAAAATGAAACAAGCCTAGAATTTCAAAGTATCCACTGTCCATTAATATAATCAACAAGACAGATGAAGAGATACATCACTTTGATGCCACGTTTGGTGAGGTTGTTTATGTTGAAGACACTAGTCATGATACACAAGATCTTACTGTTTAATAAAAAAATTAGTAATTCATCTTATATTGCAGAATTAGAAATAACAAACTACATAATTGAAGCACACAATACAGAGGTGAAGGAGAAGCAATTGTACAAGGACAAAGCAATGCTAGTCTCAGTAATGGCGAATATAAAAATAGATAACAACTTCAACTTCAAGGATAAGAGATCTAATGCCAAAAAGGCACATAGTTAATTTGGATTATGAATCTGATGCAAAGAGATTAGCATGATTTGTTTATTTATTTACATTTTTTTGGAATGATATATATGTCATTGGTTTGTTGTGATGAATCTATTATTTTTGTGAATACTAAAATACGATCAGGTTGATCTTCATAAGATGATACGTTTTGTAAATAAAGTCAAAAATATAAGAATGTATCAGAATATATAGAAAAACTTACATAGTTCTTTAAATTTCTCTTTATGTAGGTTCCAGACTCAAGTGGTAGTAACAATTGTTCTGTCCATATTTTTTCAATTTGAACATCTATGATGAGGAACTTTAATAGGACCTACAGTTGGTTTTTTGAAATGACCTGCAGTGGGCGTTGAAATAACGATTTACTTCTTTGATACTTTTGAATAAGGATCCATTTCTTCTTTGGGAACAACTTCTACTAGAATTGTTTTTTGTTTTGAACATTCCTCCTCTTTTTCGGAGATGGAGAGGATGTAGAACCAACGCACTTAGACTTCCTTAGTAACTAATTAGGTGGTTTAGAAGTAAAGTCCTCAAAATCAATCATTCTTTTATTTTGTGATTGACTATGCTTTGTAACCAAAGTTTTAACAATGTGTGATGTTAAAGATTTAGTAGCAAAAATATACTGAGCACCAAGCAGATCAAGCGCTGCAAATTCACCCTGTGTTGGTACTATATTGGTACAGTTATGCTGAAAAGAATTTGAACATAGAAATACTATCATGTATCATTAATTAATGAATATGATACAATGTAGTCTATTTTTTTATCACTAATTTTGATACATGATCCATAAATAGAATACTTAATACATAAACAGACTACTTTGTATCATGTTGACATGTTCATATTATTTTCAGCATAAGTGAAGCAACATAGTGCCAACATAGGTTGAACTGACAACATTTGATCTGCCTAGAGCTCAGTATGTTTTTGCCACTAAATTTTTAACATTGCACATTCCAAAAGTTTTAGTTATAAGCATAGTCAATCACAAAGTAAAGGATTGATAGGTTTTGAGTACTTTACTTCTAAACCACTCGATCAGTTACTAAGGAAGTCCAAGCGTGTTGATTATACATCTTCTCCACCTCCTCCAAACAAAGGAGGAATGTTCGGAATAAATAGTCAATTCCAGTAGAAGTTGTTACCAAAGTGGAAATTATTCTTTCTCCAAAAGCACCAAAGAAGTCAGTCTCCATTTTGACGCCAGTTGCAAGTCATTCCAAAAAATCAAATATAGCTCCTTCTAATGTTCCTCAACATAAATCAGTTAAAATTCAAAAAAATGGACACAACAACTGTTATAGGAAATAAAAAGATATTTAAAGAAATATGTATATTTTGCTATATATTTTGATATGTTCTTATAGTTTTGACTTTATTTACGAAATGTATCCATCTTGTAAATATTAATTTGATTGTATTTTAACAATTCACAACTAAATACACATTCATTATAATGTCTAGTAATGTGTCATGAATAACTTGTCAATAATTGCGATTACCCCATAACTCTATTCCCACATGTACCTATGCGTCAAGACTCACCCTTATATATGAGAAGTGTATTAGGGTCATGAGAGACTTCTAGTACTTAGTCGAGTACAATTTTTTTTTATAAATTGAGTTTCTTGTCTTAGATTATTTAACTTTAAATAATCATAAATCTTAGCACTAAAAGAACCTAATGTCCTATGACCTACCAAATGAAAGCCCTTTGAATTAGCTTGCCAACGCAACTAGTTTCACCTCATTTGGAGTTCGGAGTCAAAAGTTATGGTCGTTTTACTGAAGACTTCCTGAGTAGAGTTATTTCTATGAAACCCCTTTGTGGGCCATAAATCAAAGTATGGTCTATCTGCTAATTCATGGAAAAGAGTTCTGAAACTTTAATTTTTGGTCCTAGACTTTACAGACTAATCTACGGTCATAGAACCTTTCACGGGCTGTAAAATGGGCTCGTGAAAGTGATCTAAAGACCCCAAAAATTATCCAAAAGTTTATGAAATTGTCCCTGCAGGATATAGATGGTCTCGTGGAAATTTCGTTCAGCAATTTTAAACAGGGGTATTTTCATCTTTTCTCACTCTTTAAGCCTAAACTTGTCAGTCTTCACCTAATTAAACCTTTAGAATGTAATTCTTCATATCTTTAATGCTCAAACACTCTCTAAACTCAGAATGTAGTTTTAAAAGGGCAAAAATTAGGGCTTTCAAGAACCTTCTTCAATTTCTTTAACAAACTAATTCCCCAAGTATGTAAGTCCCTCCAAAAGTTATCCTACTATTACTTTAGTATTTTTAACTACCAGTCTCTGCCCAAGATCATGTTTATGATTTGAGACCAAGTTTTTCATATTATTAGTTAACTTCATTAAAATACTTGTTCATGTATTATTTTTTTGGATAAAAGTCATGGTCTTTGCTAATTTCACCACTAAGTTAAGATATTAAGTCAAGGTTTCATGGTTAACATTGTAATTATAAGAACCCTAGATATTTGATAAAAACCATTATGTTCACAATTTTGAGTTGAGTTTAAGGAGTACTTAAAGCTTTTGTATGTGCAAGATAGTTGAGTAATAAAATTATATTTTTGAGATACTTTGCATTGATACAAATTCAGTCAATGAAAAGAGATAAGTTGAGAAAAGTTTAAGAAAAGTTAAAGGTGAGCTAAGTCCCAAAAGATTTAAAAGGCATTTTAAAAACTCTTACTCTTAAAGTTATGAGCATTATAAAAGTCATTTGGGAGTAGTATTGAGCACCGATATGGGTGAGAGTAATAATAACTTGAGCTCATAAACTATGTAGCCGGGTAGGATAGGATTGTACCAAGAGTACAACTCCTCACTTGCCACTGAAATGGCCTAGTTTTGGGATGGATCCACTCCCTTAGTTTTCGTCCCTTACCCTGGCAAGGTATGAGATGGCTCTGGTAGCATGGGCAAGATGCCATATCATTAGGAAACTCATAGTGATGATTATTGGTTAGCGAAACTTCCCAAGTTAGAGTAATCTAGTTTCTACATATAGAGTTTCAGCATATGTTTTTACTTTCAGCATGCACTTTATTAATGACTTATGTTATTCTATTTTGAGACATGTTTTAGTTACTTTGAGTATAGTGCCTTATCTCGACTTTCCAATTTTTGCTATTTTACATACATTCTACATTCTGATGTCGTTTAAACTTGTATCATTTTATAATGTAGACGCAGGTGATAGAGTTCCTCAATAGACGCTCCATTGAGGACCAATATTTCATTCAGCCATTGGTGAAGCCTCTTACCAGTAAGAAGCTTTAGAGTCTTTATTTATGTTTCAGTATTTATTTTCAGTTATGGTTACCATGGTCTGTCGCGGTAGTTATTTCAGATTATTTCAGTTAGAGGTTCCATAGACTATATGTCAGGAGTTTCAGATGTTATTTTCAGTTGTTGTTAAGACATTTCCACTATTTAGTTTATTCAGATATTTGCAGTATCTTTAGCTTACATAATTAAGCCTTTCATTTGTCATTTATGTCTTCTGCTTAGTAAAGTAGCCAAGCCAAGTAGTTCGCTTAGGACCAGAAATGGTTCTGGATGCCGACCACGTCTAGGGTCTAAGCTAGGGGCATGTAAAATTTGGTATTAGAGCACACATTTCAAGTGTCCTAGGGAGTCTATTGAACCGTGTCTAGCAGAGTTTGTATTATATGTGTGAAGCATACCACATCCATAAGAAGGAAGCTACACGACACTAGGAAGTGTCACGATCAGTTGTTATTCCATTTTGTGCTTCAGAGTTTACCTCTGTTAAGTCCATTCAAATTCGTGCTTTCATGCCTTGTTTTCAGATCATGCCTCCTTGCAGAGCTGCTAGATCCACCAGGGGTAGAGGATGCCCATATGGGCTGAATGCACACTGACCTAATCCACCAATTCCTGAGGGACATACAGGTCCAGTTATGCCTGTTGAGCAGCCACCGCAAATGGATATCTCTAATGTTAAGCTCCGCTAAGCCATCCAGACTTTGGCACATGCAGTCACTACATAGGGAGGTTGACAGGGAGACTGCAGGTGTGACACCATGTAACTCCATGCTGTTATGTATCCACGTTTCAAGATTTATTTTTGTAGGTGTGGAGTGTATTAGGGTCATGGGAGACTTCTAGTACTTAGATGAGTTCAAACTTCTTTATGAGTTGAGTTTTGGGTGTTGGTTCATGCAAGATCAACTTTAAATGAGCATAACTTTTAGCACACTTGGAACTGGATGACCTATAACATGTCAAATGAAATCCCTTTGAATTAGTTTTCCGATGCACTTGATTTCACCTCATGTCAAGTTCATATAAAGGAGTTATGACTGTTTTTGTAAGACCCTCCAATGCAGTGATGTCACATGGGCTCTTAGACAGACAGTGAGGTGTTGGACGGGCCATCTGGGATCCAACCATTTTTGGCCTAAGACGTGGGACAAAGCCAGTGGCACGGGCCATGTGGCTTGTCACTGACAGTGTGGTTGGTCGTGGAGTGTGTGCAAGTAAGGAAGGTAAGCATGTGAGGGAGTTTTGGCTAAGTGTGGTGCCACAGGCACCTCTGATGAGCCATGAAAGGTTAGACTGCTCATTAGCCTTCGGCATAGGGTAGCTTGCAACATTTTAAGTATAGTTGGACGGACCACTACACGGACTGTTTAACACCACACGACCCATCAAAGTGACGATGATGGTAATTTTTCTAAGTTTCCCCACTTCCAATTTTTGACCAATTCTCGTCTCACGGGCACTCCACAAGACCCCTGGAGTGCCACACGACCCGTGAAGCCTTCAGTGGGGCATCATTTTGCAAATGTTTCCATCCATTCACTAATAGCGTTTTGTAAATTTAATCCATTCTAATGAACTTTTTAGACTTCCAATGCTATCTTAACCTCCCCAAAAGACCTAAACCCTATTCGAAAGGATCAAAACTATTACTCTCATCTCAAATACACTCTCAAATTTTTTCAAGAGCATCCATAAAAACCCCAATACAAGTTCAAGGAAACTCAAGAACAAGTTTTGGATTCCAAGATTCACTTCCAAGCTCCAAGTCTTTCACAACCCAATTTTAAGAAACTCAAAGTCTAAGGTATGTGAGTTTCAACCATTGGGTTCCTTCACTCATGGTGCTCAACTTTCCTTTTTATGTAAATTGCATGACTCTAAGTTGATTTGCTTGTGGTTCTTACTTATTATGAATTTAAACTATGAACTATGTTGGGGTTTCGTAAAAGTGTGATTGTCTAAGAATGTTTTGAGCTATGAATCTTGGATTTAACTTGAGATTTTATGAAGGGTTTTGATGTATGTTACATGAGGGTATTACTAAGTGTTAGTGGGTGGTTTTGCATTAAGTTATCTTACATGATTTCACTCTTGAATTGCATGGTTTTACACTAGCATTGCACACCTACCAAGTGTTTGATAAATTGTCCGGTTAATGTATCTTGAGTTGTTGAATACCTAATGCTTGGCATATGAGTTAAGTGAATTTATGATGATGCAAGGATGTTATGTATATGTTGATTCCATGAGAAGTATCTATTGTGTTGTGAGTTGACCATAGCCAATTGAGTGGTGATGCCTCAATCACCTTGGATGGAGGTGGTAAGCCATCAACCAATTGAGGGGTTGATACCTCAATCATCTCAATGAGGGTGGTAAGCCATCAACCAATTGAGGGTTGATACCTCAAACATCTCGGATGGGGGTGGTAAGCCATCAACCAATTGAGGGGTTGATACCTAACTCACTTCTGATGGAGGGTGGTCATGTCCATCAACCAAATGAGGGGTTGATTTCTCAGTCACTACTAAGGGGTGGTCTACCTTAGATTCCAAGTACTAATTTGGTTGGTCTATGATCATGGTCTATTCCTACTAATGTAATATGTTCCATATATAAGCATGTTTACTTCAAGTATCATCTATACATTCCATATTGTTATATGTTCACCTATTGCCTAACTAGGCATTTTGATTATGATGCCTATCTATTATTGCATTGTATCCTACATACTCAGTACATTCAAACATACTATTGCATACTCTATGCCTATATGATGTTACCACGTCGGAACTGGAGCCCACTTGATCATCCTCGTCCTCCCTGTGGCTAGTGCTATATCTACAAAGCAAGTTGGTGAGTCCTCAAATTCGAGGACAGTTTCTTTGATCTTCTGCTATGTATAAATACTCTCTTTCCTTTATTGTATGTTTTGACTATGAGGGTGAGCTCGGTTGCTTGTGTTGGCCCCCATTAAGTTCTATGTTTAGAGGTGTTGTTAGACAAGTTACGTAATTATGCTTGAGCTTCACCGTCTTTGACTCTATGATGTTTATGATATGAAAGGTGTCCCTTATCCCTATGTTCCCTTTATCTTTACTCACTTATTGCTATTTAATTGCTTCCACGACCAAGGATGTGTAATGATATGAGTAAGAGGCTTGATTGGGGTCCCTTCGCCTTCCTCATTCACCGTGTCACACCTAGGGCCTAGGCTTGGGTCATGACAAACTTGGTATCAGAGGACTAGGTTGTTAATGGTCCTCGGCATCTAACACACAACGTCGATTAGAGTCTTATTCATAGTTGTGTTCTGCACCACAACTATGAGTAAGAGGCAACGAGACATTTTAGGAAATGTTTCCCTTCTTTTTAGTCTATGTCGTGCTATAGAAGTTAAGATAAGGTTTCCCCCCTAACAATTATTCTTTGCTATGCTAGATCATGCCTAACAGAAGAGGAAGAAGAGCCCGCACACCAGAGGAACAACCAGCTGATGGGGAGCTCCGGGATGCTGCCACTTTGCTAGCTCAAGTTATGGCTAATCAAGCCAACCAAGGGGCCCAAGCCCCTCATGCTCCTACACCAGCATCTCGGGTGAGAGACTTCATGAGGATGGACCCACCAGAGTTCAGTGGGTCTAAGGTGGATGAGGACCCTCATTAATTTATTGATGAGGTATACAAAGTGTTGGCTATCATGGGTATGAGGTCTGAGAAAAAGGCAAAGTTGGCGGCTTACCAAATCAAGGGGGTGGCTCTTATATGGTACACTCAATTAAAGGAGGAGAAGGGGAACAACAACGTGGTTCTATGGGAGGAGTTTAAGGCGGCTTTCCTCAGCTGGTTCTTTCCTCTTGAGCTTAGAGAGGCCAAAATAGTGGAGTTCATGAATTTAAAGCAGGGATCCATGAGTGTGAGGGAGTATTCCCTCGAGTTCAACTAACTCTCAAAATATGCTCCACACTTGGTTATTGACCCAAGGTCTAGAATGAACAAGTTCGTGATAGGTGTATTCGACTTGGTGAGTGAGAAGTGCTGATCCTCTATGTTGATTAGTTGCATGGATTTGTCCCACTTGATGACTTGTGCCTAACAAATGGAGTAGGAGGAATTGAGGAAGAGAAGTGGTCATGAGGCCAAGAGGGTCCGTTTTGATGGTAAGTTCCAAAGTCCCAAGGGTGGCCAGTTTTACCAAGGCCAAGGGTTTTCTCATACTCTTTGTGGGAGATTTCCCAATGACTACCCAAGGCCCGAAGAGGGTCATGGTGTGATGTCTAGACTTGTGTGTCCAAAGTTTGGTAGGGATCATGATGGACCATGCTTGAGGGATACCAATGGTTGTTTTGATTGTGGGGAAGTAGGCCACAAGATGATTGTTTGTCCACGAAATCGCTACAAGGGTAAGGATGTTCATCCTTAAGGATGGGGTGCTAATGTAGGTTTTTTGGGTAGAGGAGGCCAATAAGATGGTGCCCCAAGGCACAATCCGTTTTATGCTCTCTATGGGAGGCAAGGGGTTGATGAGGTGCCCGATGTCATTACCGTTATGTTAAAAGTCTTTGATTTTGATGTATACGCATTGATAGACTTGGGTGCACTCTTTCTTTTGTTACTCCTCTTATTGTCAAAAAGTTTTATTTTGAGCCCGAATTGTTATGTGAGTCTTATAAGGTATCTACTCTTATTAGTGCATCTATTGTTGCTAGAAAAGTCTACTAAAATTGTCCCGTTTGCATCTTGCATAAAATATTGCGTTGTGATTTTTATGTCATTTTGGGGATGGACTAGTTGCATGCATATTATGCCTTCATTGATTATAGAACCCGTAGGGTCAAATTCCAATTCCAAAATGAACCCTTCCTTGGGTGGGAGAGTCATGATGTGGTAGTCAAGAGTAAGTTTATCTCTTGCATTAAATCCCAAAAGTTGATCTCTAAGGAGTATCTCTATCATCTTGTAAGGGTTACAGATGTGGAGTCTAAAGTCCTTCCAATAGGGTCGGTTCCAATGGGTAATGAGTTTCTCGATGTATTTCCAAATGACCTTCCTGGTGTTCCTCCTGAAAGGTAAATAGACTTTGGTATACACCTCCTTCCTGATAGTCAACCCATTTCTATTCCCCCTTACTATATGGCTGCAACGGAGTTAAAGGAGTTGAAGGACTAATTGAGGGATCTGTTGGAAAAGGATTTTATTAAGCCTGGCTAATCACCTTGGGGTGCACGAATGTTGTTTGTGAAGAAGAAAGATGGGTCTCTTAGAATGTGTATTGACTACTGACAACTTAATAAGGTCACCATAAAGAATAAGTATCCTCTACCAATAATTGATGATTTGTTTGACCAACTTCAAGGGGCTAGTCACTTCACTAAGATTGATCTTTGGTCTGGGTATCATCAAGTGAAGGTAAGGGAGTGCGATATTCCCAAGACGACCTTTTGGACTAGGAATGGGCATTATGAATTCATGGTTATGTCTTTTGGGTTGAACAATGCACTGGCTATCTTGATGGATCTTATGAATAAGGTCTTTAAACCCTACCTTGATTTGTTCGTGGTGGTTTTCATTGACGATTTTTTGATCTATTCTCATAGTGAAGAGGAGCATGTGGCTCATTTGAGGGTAGTGCTTCAAAGATTTAGGGAAGAGAAGTTGTATGCCAAGTATGAAAAATGTGAATTTTAGTTGAAAGAGGTTATCTTTCTAGGTCATGTGGTGTCGGGGGATGGTATTAAGGTGGATCCTAAAAAGATGGATGTGCTTAGAAATTGGCATAGACCATTGAACCCATCTGACATTAGAAGATTCTTGCGCTTAGTGGGTTACTACCAGAGGTTTGTGAATGGGTTCTCTTCTATTTCCTCTCCCATTACTAAGTTGACTCAAAAGAAAGCTAAGTTTGTGTGGACCGATGAGCGTGAAAGAGTTTCTAAACCTTGAAGGATAAGCTTGTGTCCGCTCCTATCTTGTCTCTACCGTAAGGGTTGGAAGGGTTTGTAGTGTATTGTTATGCCTTCCAAATTGGTTTGGGTTGTGTTTTGATGCAAAATGGTAAGGTGATAGTCTATGCTTCTAGGCAACTTAAGGTACATGAAAATAATTATGCTACTCATATTTTGAATTAGCCACCGTAGTATTTTCTTTGAAAATATGACGTTATTATTTTTATGGGATACATGTTGATGTGTTTACCAATCATAAAAGTCTCCAATATGTGTTCACTCAAAAAGATCTCAACTTGAGACAACGAAGGTGGTTAGAGCTTCTTAAGGATTATGATATGAGTGTGCATTATCATCTCAATAAGGCTAATGTTGTGGCTGATGCTTTGAGTAGTGTGTCTATGGGTAGCCTAGCTCATTTTGATGATGGGGGCAAAGAGGTGGCTAGATAGGTTCATCCGTTTGCCAGATCAGGAGTTAATTTGGAACAGGTTGATAATGGTGGTGTTGTGGTTGTTGATCGTTCAAAATCTTCCTTGGTTGATCAAGTAAAAGAAAAGAAAGATCTTGGCCCCTCCTTATTAGAATTTAAGGCCTTGGAGAGAGAGGGCAAGGTGGAGATTTTCTCCCAAGGGGGAGATGGTGCCCTTAGGTAGCAAGGTAGGTTGTGTCTACCTAGTGTTGATGGATTGAGAGAGAAGATTCTTGATGGGGCTCACAACTCTTCCTATTCAATTCACCCTGGTTCTATAAAGATGTATAAGGTTTTGAGAGAGGTGTATTGGTGGGGAGGTATGAAGAAAGATATTGCTAAGTTCGTGTCCGATTGCTATAATTGCCAACAAGTCAAAGCCGAGCATCAATGGCCGGGTAGCCTAACCCAAGACATAGAGATTCCTACTTGGAAGTGGGAGAAAATTAACATGGATTTTGTGGTTGGGTTGCCTAAGACTAGAAAGGGTTTTGATTCCATTTGGGTTTTGATAGGATGACAAAGTCGGCTCATTTCCTACCGGTCAAAACTACATATTGTGTCGAAGATTATGCTAAGTTGTACATTCACGAGTTGGTTAGATTGTATGGGGTGCCCTTATCTATCATATCGGATCGTGATGCTCAATAACTTCATACTTTTAGAGGTCCTTCCAAAGGGGTCTTGGTACCAAGGTTAAGCTTAGTACGACCTTTCACCCTCAAACGATAGCCTAGACGAAAGAACTATCCAAACTCTTGAGGATATGCTTAGGGCTTGTGTATTGGAGTTTAAGGGTAGTTGGAATGATTATCTTCCATTGATTGAGTTTGCTTATAATGATAGCTATCATGCAAGCATTGGTATGGCTCCTTTTGAGGCTATTTATGGAAGGCATTATAGGTCCTCGGTTGGACGGTTTGAGGTGGGGGAGATGGCATTGTTAGGTCCGAATTTGGTTATGGAGGCCATGGAGAAAGTGAGGGTGATTAGAGAAAGATTGAAAACCGCCCAAAGTCGACAAAAGTCCGATGCCGCTGTGAGGAGAAGGGATCTTAAATTCAAAGTTGGTGATTGGGTCTATTTGAAGATCTCACCCATGAAGGGTGTGGTCCGGTTTAGCAAAAAGTATAAGTTGAGCCCTAGATTTGTGGGTCCTTATAGGGTGTTGAGAAAGAGTGTCAAGGTACGTTACGGGTTGGAGTTGTCTAGTGAAATGGACTTGGTACATCCGGTCTTCCATGTATCTATGTTGAGGAAGTATGTGGGTGACCCAAGTGCTATTTTGCCTCTGGATGTTATAGGGGTTGTTGAAGATAATTTGACTTATAAGAAGGTTCCGGTAGAAATCTTAGATAGGTAAGTGAAGAGGTTGAGGAACAAGGAAGTAGCTTCTGTCAAGTTTCCCAACATCCAATTTTTGACCAAGTCTCGTCTCACGGGCACTCCACACGACCCGTGAAGCCTTCAGTGGGGCATCACTTTGCCAATTTTTCCATCCATTCACTAATGGAGTTTTGGTAAATTTAATCCATTCTAATGACCTTTTTAGACTTCCAATGCTATCTTAACCTCCCAAAAGACCTATATCCTATTCCAAAGGATCAAAGTCATTACTCTCATCTCAAATACACTCTCAAATTATCTCAAGAGCCTCCATCAAAACTCCTATACAAGTTCATGGAAACTCAAGAAAAATTTTTGGATTCCAAGACCCACTTCCAAGCTCCAAAGTCTTTCACAACCCAATTTCAAGAAACTCAAAGTCTAAGGTATGTGGGTTTCAACCATTGGGTTTCTTCACCCATGGTGCCCAACCTTTTTTTTTTTACATAAATTGCATGACTCTAAGTTGATTTGCTTGTAGGTCTTACTTATTATGAATTTAAACTATAAACTATTTGGGGTTTCATAAAAGTGCGATTGTCTAAGCATGTTTTCAGCTATGAATCTTGGATCTAACTTGAGATTTCATGAAGAGTTTTGTTTTATGTTACATGAGGGTATTACTAAGTGTTGGTGGGTGGTTTTACATTAAATTTTATTAAATGATTTCACTCTTGATTGCATGGTTTTACACTAGCATTGCACACCCACCAAGTGTTTGATAAATTGTCCGGTTAATGTATCTTTAGTTGTTGAAGGCCTAATGCTTGGCATATGAGTTTAGTGACTTTATGATGATGAAAGGATGTTATGTATATGTTGATTCCATGAGAAGTATCTATTGTTTTGTGAGTGTACCATATCCAATTGAGTGGTGATGCCTTAATCACCTTAGATGGGGGTGGTAAGCCATCAACCAATTGAGGGGTTGATACCTCAATCATCTCGGATGGGGGTGGTAAGCCATCAAAGAATTGAGGGGTTGATACCTCAAACATCTCAGATGGGGGTGGTAATCCATCAACTAATTGAGGGTTGATACCTCAATCACTTCCAGTAGAAGGTGGTCATGTCCATCAACCAATTGAGGGGTTGATTTCTCAATCACTACTAAGGGGTGGTCTACTTAGATTCCAAGTACTAAGTTTCTTGGTCTATGATAATGATCTATTCCTACTAATGTAATATGTTCCATATATAAGTATGTTTACTTCAAGTATCATCCATAAATGCCATATTGCTATATGTTCACCTATTGCCTAATTACGCATTTTGATTAGGATATCTATCTATTGTTGCATTGTATCCTACATACTTAGTACATTCAAATGTACTAATGCATACTCTATGCCTATATGATTTTACGATGTAGGAACCGGAGCCCCACTTGATCATTCTCATCCTTTCCGTGGCTAGTGCTATCTCTACAAAGAAAATTGGTGAGTCCTTTATTTCTGGGACAATGTCTTTGATATTATGCTATGTATAAAAACTATCTTTCCTTTATTATATGTTTTGATTTATTATATGTTTTGACTATGAGGGTGAGCCTGATTACTTGTCTTGGCCCCCGCTAAGTTCTATGTTTAGAGGTGTTGTTGGACAAGTTATGTAATGATGCTTGAGCTTGACTCTCTTTCACTCTATGATTTTTATGATATGAAAGGTGTCCCTTATCCCCGTGTTCCCTTATCTCTACTCACTTATTGTTATTTAATTTCTTTCGCAACCAAGGATGTGTAATAATATGAGTAAGAGGCTTGATTGGGGTCCCTTCGGGTTCTCTATTCGCCATGTAACGTCTAGGCCCTAGGCTTGGGTGTTATAGCAGGCATGATGGTTCAGATACCACCAGGGTTTGTGAATTTTTTAGGATGAACCCACCTGAGTTCACGGGGTCTAATATGAAGGAGGTTCCTAAGAACTTCATTGAGGAGCTCTAGAAAGTATTCTAGGTTATCCATACAAGTGTTGCTGAGCAGGTAAAGTTGGCTGCCTACCGGCTCAAGGGAGTATCTAGATTCTGGTTTTGTCTGTGGAAGGGAGGTAGAGCTGAAGGGGTGCCAACTTTGAGTTGGGCAGTGTTCGAGGAGGCCTTTCTGGGACAGTACTTTCCAAGAGAGTTGAGGTAGGCTAATGTGAGGGAATTTATGAATCTGAAGTAGGAAGCTATGAGTGTGCGAGAGTACAACCTCAAATTCACTCACCTTTCCCGTTATGCTCCGACTATGGTGGCATACATGCGGACCAAAATGGATCTGTTTGTGTCAGGGCTCTCTGGGATGACTAAGAGAGAGGGAAGAAATACTATGCTAATTGGGGATACGTGCATAACTCACTTAATGAATTATTTGCAACAAGTAAAGGAGGAGAAAATGCAGGACAAAGAGGAGTTCAAAAACAAAAAGGCCGAGACAGCATGCCAAGATATAGGTAAGAAGGGGGCTGGAGGTACTAATTATTCATCCTTTCAGCCTAGAACATCTGGACCAGCACCTTCGTTTTCTAGTGCACCTGCACTAAGGGTCAGGAGTGAGTAGGGATCGCAGAACCACAGATATCAGAGCATCTAGACACAGGGGAGTGTAGCTCAAGGATTGACTCATTATCCAGTTTGTGGTAAGTGTTGTAGGTATCATCTAGGAGAGTGCCTTGTGGGCATAAATGGTTGATTTAGATGTGGTTAGGTGGGGAACTATTTGAAGGATTGTCATATAGAGAGGAAGAACATTAGGGATAAGAAATCTCAGTCAGTTTCCTCAGCACCACAAGGTAAGCCAATTCAGTATGGTGCTACATCAGGGACAAGCGGAGGCACAAACTGTTTATATGCCATGGCCACAGACAGGATCAGGAGAACTCACCAGATGTGGTTACTAGTATGTTCAAAGTTTTTACTTATGATGTCTATGCATTATTAGACCTAGGTGCCCCATTGTCATTTGTGACTCCTTATGTAGCCACAAAGTTTGAAATCAGTCCAGAATATCTTGTTGAGCCTTTTAGTGTTTCCACTCCTATTGGGAAATTTATTCTAGCCGAAATAGTCTATAGCGATTGTCTAGTGTCAGTTTACCATCTGGTTGAGTTAGACATGGTAGATTTTTATATCATTCTAGGCATGGACTGGCTTCATACTTGTTATGCCTCCATAGACTGTAGAACCAGGATGGTCAAGTTTCAATTTCCTAATGAGCCAGTGTTAGAGTGGAGAGGTAGCTTAGTTTTTCCTAAGTGTAAATTTGTCTCATATCTCAAAGCCAGAAAGTTAATTTCCAAAGGGTATATATACCATCTGGTCGGAGTTAATGATTCTCGTGCTGAGACACCATCTCTCCAGTATGTTCCGATCGTGAATGAGTTCCCAGAAGTCTTTCTTGATGATCTACCTGGAGTCCCTACTGATGGGGAGATAGACTTTGGAATAGATATCCTCTTAGATGTGCACCCTACATCTATTCCTCCATACCATATGTCTCCTTCAGAGTTAAAAGAGTTGAAAACACAGCTGAAAGACCTCCTAGATAAGGGTTTCATTAGACCAAGCATCTCACCTTTGGGTGTTCCAATTCTCTTCGTGCATAAAAAGGATGGTTCTCTTAGAATGTTCATAAATTACCGCCAATTAAATAAAGTCACCCAAAACAATAAGTGTCCTCTTCCCATAGTTGATGACTTGTTTGATCAACTCCAGGGTGCTACTTGTTTCTCCAAAATAGACTTTAGATTTGGGTACCATCAGCTCAAAGTTAGAGAAAGTGACATCCCTAAGACAACTTTCAGAAATCATTATGGGCATTATGAGTTCTTGGTCATGTCATTTGGACTGACAAATGCACCAACAACTTTCATGGATCTTATGAATAGGGTGTTGAGGCTGTACCTAGATATGTTCGTCATTATATTCATAGATGACATACTAATCTATTCTCGTAGTAAGGAAGAGCATGCTAACCATCTTAGAATTATCCTTCAAACCCTTAAGGACCAACAATTGTATGCCAAATTTTCCAAATATGAGTTCTGTTTAGCATCTATGGCATTTTTGGGTCACATTGTTTCTAGTGAAGGCATTCAAGTTGATTCTCAAAAGATTGAGGCAGTAAAAAACTAGCAAAGGCCCACAACTCCAATAGAGATAAGGAATTTCTTAGATTTGGCAGGTTGCTATAGGCATTTTGTAGAGGGATTTTCTTATATCTCAGCTCCTTTGACTAAGATAACTCAGAATAAGGTTAAGTTTGTATAGTCTGAAGCTTGTGAGAAGAGCTTCCAAAAGTTGAAAACTAGACTGACTATAACTCTGGTCTTATCCCCACCCGAGGGAGTTGATGGCTTTATTTTATATTGCGATGCTTCTAGAGTTAGGTTGGAATACGTATTGATGCAAAAAGGCAAGGTGATAGCATATGTCTCCAGACATCTAAACATTCATGAGAAGAATTAGCCAACTAATGATCTTGAGCTTGCTGCTGTAGTGTTTGCTCTCAAAATCTGGAGACATTATCTTTAAAGTGGGCATATGGATGTATTTACTAACCACAAGAGCTTGCAGTATGTATTTAGCTAGAAAGAGCTGAACTTGAGGAAGAGGAGATAGTTGGAGCTGTTAAAGGACTATGACATGAGCATCCTTTATCACCCAAGTAAAGCTAATATGGTTGTTGATGCTATTAGCAGGTTGACCATGGGGAGCACTGGACATATTGTGGATAGAAAGAAAGAACTAGCTAAGGAAGTGCATAGATTGGCATACTTGGGAGCATAGACTGAAGATTCTGAAGAAGGTGGTGCAATTATCAAAAATAGGGTAGAGCCATCCTTGGTAGTGGAGGTGAAAGAAAAGCAAGACTAGGATCCTACCCTCATTCAGTTGAAAGAAGATGTTCAAAAGAAAAAGGTATTAGTGTTCGCAAAAGGGGGAGATGGAGTCCTGAGATATCAAGGTAGATTATGTGTACCAAGTGTTGATGGCCTTAGAAACAAGATTCTAGCTGAGACTCACAACGCCAGATACTCTATTCACCTAGGTGCAACAAAAATGTATAGAGACTTACGAGTGGTTTATTGTTGGGGTGTCATGAAGAAGGACATCAAAGAATTCGTGTCCAGATGCCCGAATTGCTAGCTAGTTAAGGTGGAGCACCAAAGGCCTTGTGGTGTGGCCTGGAAAATTGTAATTCTAGAGTGGAAGTGGGAGATGATCAATGTAGACTTCACAACAGGCTTACCTCAATCTCATAGACAGCATGAATTGATATGGGTAATAGTACATAGAATGACCAAGTCAGCTAACTTTCTACCTATCAAGATAATTGACACAACTGAGGACTATGCTAGAAAATTTAGACAAAGGAGGCCAGTTCACAACACAATTTTGGAAGCCCTTTCAGAAAGGGCTTGGTATGAAAGTGAATCTTAGTACAACCGTGCATCCTCTGACAGACAGCACACGGAGTGGACCATACATACTCTTGAAGATATGTTGAGGGCATATCTTATGGATTTTAAAGGTAACAGGGTTGATCACTTACCCTTGATTGAATTTTCCTATAATAACATTTTCCCAGCTAGCATACAAATGGCACCATATGAGGCCCTTGATGGGAGGAGGTGTAGATCGCCTATTAGGTGGTTTGAAGTTGGTGAGGAAGGATTGGTTGGGCCAAACTTAGTCCATCAGGCTATGGAAAAGGTGAAAGTTATTCAAGACAGACTAAAGACAGCCCAAAACTAACAAATGTCTTATACTGATGTTAGAAGGAGAGATTTGAAATTCGAAGTAGGTGATTGGGTATACCTAAGGGTTTTATTGATGAAGGGAGTTATGAGATTGGGAAAAAGGAGAAGCTCAATCCTCGATATATTAGCTCATATCAGATTATTAGGAGGATTGTTAATGTAGCATACAAGTTAGAATTCCCATAAGAGTTAGCTGCTATTCACCTAGTATTCCATATTTCTATGCTTAAGAAGTATTTGGGAGACCCTGCACTAGTTGTGCGTATAGAGAATATTTGCGTAAAGAAAACTTATTGTATGAAGAGATCCTAGTTGAAATACTAGATAATCAAATTATTATTAAGGACCAAGGAAATTGCTTCTATTAACGTATTGTGGAGGAACCAATTCATCGAGGAAGCCACATGGGAAGCTAACGCAGATATGAAAGCTAGATATCCTCACCTATTCGTGCCTTTCAATGATGAGCATGAAGGTAATATTCCTTATTTAACCTTTGAGTTGAGATACATCCTTAAATATGAGTAATAAGATATCTGGATAGCTTCTTATTGATAAACTAGTCTATGCATAGCAATCATGCATTTATTCCCCAGTTTCACCTTCATTTGAGGACGAATGATCTCAAATGGGAGATACTGTGACACCCCATAACTCTATCCTCACATGTACCTATGATTCAAGCTTCATCCTTATATATGGGAAGTGTATTAGGGTCATAAGAGACCTCTAGTACTTAGTCAAGTTCAAAAAATTCCTATAAATTAAGTTTCTAGTCTTAGATTATGCAGGGGTCAACTTTAAATGGTCATAACACTTAGCACATAATGAACCTATGTCCCATGACCTACCAAATGAAAGCCCTTTGAATTATCTTTCCAACGCAATTGGTCTCACCTTATTTGAAGTTCGGAGTCAAACGTTATGACTGTTTTACTAAAGACTACTTCAGCAGAGTTATTTCTACAAAACCCCTTTATGAGTCGTAGATCAAAGTATGGCGTATCGTCGAAAAACATCCCAAAACTTCAATTTTTGGTCCAATACTTTACAACCAATCTACGGGTCACCGAACCTTCTATGGGCGGTAAAATAGTCTCGTGAATGTGATCCAGAGACCCTAAAAATTGTTCAAACATTTACAAAAGGGTCCCTATGCGACACAGATGGTCTCGTGGATGACCCGATTAGTGATTTTAAACAATAGTATTTTCGTATTTTCTCACCCTTTAAGCCTAAACTTGTTAGTTTTAACCTAATTAAACCCGTAGAGCATAATTCTTCATATCTTTGATGCTCAAACATCCTCTAAACTTAGAACCTGGGTTCAAAAGGGAAAAATCTAGGGCTTTCAATAACTTCTTCAATATCTTCAAGAAACTAATTTCTCAGGTATGTAAGGCCCTCCAAAAGTTATCCCACTATTATTTTTGTAGCTTGAACTACCAGTCTCTGCCCAAGATCATGTATATGAGTTAAGACCAAGTTTTTCCCATTGTTATTTAATTTCATTAAAATACTTATTCATATATTATTCTTGATAAACATCATGGTCTTTACTGATTTCACTACTAAGTTAAGATATTTAGTCAAGGTTTCATGGTTAACGTTGCAATCATAAGAACCCTAGATATTTCATGAAAACCATTATGTTCACTGTTTTTGAGTTGGGTTTAAGGAGTACTTAAAGCTTTTATATCTATAAGATAGCTGAGTAATAAAATTATGTTTTTTAGACACTTTGCATTGATACAAATACAATCAAAGAGAAAAGATAAGTTGAGAAAAGTTTAAGAAATGTTAAAGTTGGACTAAGTCCCAAAAGATTTCAAAGGCATTTTGAGAAGTCTTACTCTTAAAGTTATAAGCATTATAAAAGTTATTTTGGGAGTAGTATTGAGCACCGATATGGGTGAGAGTAATAATAACTCGAACTCATAAACTTCGTAGCCGGCATAGGATAGGATTGTACTAAGAGTACAAATCCTCACTTGCCATTAAGATGGCCTAGTTTTGGGATGGATCCACTCCCCTAGTTTTCGTCCCTTACCCTGGTAAAGTACGAGATAACTTTGGCATCATGGGCAAGATGTTGTATCATCATGAATCTCATAGTGATGGTATCGATTAGAGAATCTCCCCAAGTTAGTGTAATCTAGTTTTTAAATACAGAGTTTCAGCATATGCTTTTACTTTCAGCATGCCCTTTATTTATTACTTATGTTATTCTATTTTGAGACATATTTCAGTTACTTTGAGTATAATGCCTTATCGTGGCTTTCAGATTTTGGCTATTTTACATACTTTACATTCCACGTACTAACATCCTTTGAACCTGCATCATTTTATTATGCAGACGCAGGTGACAGAGCTCCTCAGGAAATGTTCCGTTGAGGACCAACATTTCAATCAGCCGTTGGTGAGGCCTCTTACCAGTCAGAGGATTTAGAGACTTTATTTATGTTTCAGTATTTATTTTCATTTGTGGTAACCGTGGATCTGCGCGGTCATTATTTCAGATTATTCCAGTTAGAAGTTTCATAGACTGTATGTCAGGAGTTGCAAATGTTATTTTCAGTTGTTGTTGACACATTTCCACTATTCAGGTTATTATGATATTTTTTGTATCTTTAGCTTATCATATTTAAGCCTTTCATTTATCATTTAAGTCTTCCGCTGAGTAAAGTAGCCAAACCAAGTGGTTCACTTGGGACCAAAAATGGTTCTAGGTGCCGGCCATGCTCAGGGTGTAAATTGGGGCATGACAATAATAGATTCATTACAACAAACCAATGAAATATGTATCATTCCAATAAAAAAATATGATCAACATAAACAATTCATACTAATCTCTTTGCATCATATTCACGATACAAATTAACTACATAACTTTTGATTATGTATTAAATGGAAATAAGCATAAAATCAACTTTCAATCCCCCAGCTTCGCTAATTAAATTCTCCATAAAATGTCAGAATAAGATGTTTCAAAATTTTCTATTCTTGAAGCTATTGTCAAAACTAACTTTACTGAAAATCAAAATAGGAACGAAAACGTATTATATGTGATGATTTTGTTGAGGCTTTCTGGAATTTGGGAAACTAATGTTAGTTAATCACAATACAAGAGTGATGGTATAGTTGTTGGACAAATGATTTCTTTGATGAATCTCAAATCCACCATTGCAATCGAATTAAAAATCGATGAGATGAGGAAAAACATAGAAATTCGATACATCATTTAAGGTAGTTCATCTCCAATGGTGATCAGGAACGATATGGGAGTAAGACTATATTTTGAGAATAAAAGAAATGACCCTATAATTTCAAAGTATCCACTGTCTATTGCTATAATTAACAAGACAAATGAAGAGATACATCGTTTTGATGCCACATTTGGTGAGGTTGTATTTGTTGAAGGAACTGGTCATTATACACAAACTCTTACTGTTGAATAAAAAAATTAGTAGTTCATCTTATATTACATAATTAGAAATAGTAAACTAGATAATTGATGCACAAATATAGAGGCGAAGGAGAAGCAATTGTACAAGGACAAAAATAGTGCTAGTCTCAGTAATAGCAAAATATAAAAATAGAGAACAACTTTAACTACAAGGTGAAGAGATCTGATACCAAAAGGTACATATTTAATTTTTTGATCATGAATCTAATGCGAAAAGATTAACATGATTTGTTTATTTTATTTAAATTTTTGTTGGAATGATACATGTGTCACTAGTGTGTTGTGATGAATCTATTGTTTGTTTATTATTGATAAGTTACCGTGATACATTACTAGACATTATAATGGGTGTGCATTTAGTTATGAATTATTAAAGTACAATTATGTTAATTTTTACAAGATGATGCTTTTTGTAAATAATGTCTGAAATATAAGAATGTACCAAAATATATAGCAAAACTTACATATTTCTTTAAATATCTCTTTATTTCCTTAACAATTGTCGTGTCCACTTTCTTAATTTGAACTGATCTATGTTGAGGAATATTAGTGGGACCTACAGTTGGATTTTTGGAATGATGTCACGATCCAAGCCTAGGGCCTAGACGTGACATGGCGAATGAAAATTCGAAGGGACCCAAACAAGCCTCTTAGTATATCAATCACACATTATTGGTCGCGGAAGTAAAGTAAACAATAACAAGGGATATGATTAAAAAAGGGACCCAGACTAAGGGAAAACTTGATATTCACAAAAACATAAAGAGTCAAGCTCACAGCATAAGTATATCATAATATCCAACAACACTTCTAACATGGAATGGATCGGGGGCCAAGACACTTTTCGGGCTCATCCTCATAGTAACAAATGTTTGACATGAAGAAGTCTTAAAATATCAAGAGTAATAAAGATAGTGTTCTCGGACTTGAAGACTCATCAAAGTTTGCTTCAAAGGTCCAATGGAGTCAAAGGTCTAGGCCAATTTCTAATCACCTCCATCTTCTTAGGATCCACCTTAATGCCATCACCCGACACCACATGTCGTAAAAAAGCAACCTTTTTCAATAAAAACTCACATTTTTCATATTTAGCATACAACCCCTCCTCCCTCAAGATTTGCAACACCACCCTCAAGCGATTCACATGCTATACCTCACTATGGGAATAAATAAAGATATCATCAATAAAAACTACCACAAACAAGTCAAGGTAGGGCTTAAAGACCCTATTCATGAGATCCATAAATATAGCCGATGTGTTAGTCAACCCGAAAGATATAACTAGAAACTCAAAGTATCCATACCTAGTATGAAAAGCCATCTTGGGAATGTCACACTCCCTCACTTTCACCTAGTGATACCTAGACCGAAGATCTATCTTAGAAAAGTGACTAGCCCTTTGAAGTTGATCAAAAAGGTCATCAATCATTGGTAGAGGGTACTTGTTCTTTATGATGACTCTATTAAGTTGCCAGTAATCAATGCACAGTCTAAGAAGCCCATCCTTTTTCTTCACAAATAACACCGGTGCACCCCTAGGTGACTTACTAGGCCTTATGAAACCTTTTTCCCACAGTTGCTCCTTTAACTCCTTCAATTTCACCGTGGCTATACGGTAAGGGGGAATAGAAATAGGTTGTGTATCGGGAAGAAGGTCTATACAAAAATCTACTTATCTTTTGGGAGGAACATCGGGAAATACATCAAGAAACTCATTAACCACCGGAATTGACTCAATAGGAAGGACTTCGGACTCAACATCCCTAACCCTCACAAGATGATAGAGAAACCCTTAGAAATCAACTTTTGGGATTTAAGACAAGAAATAAAATCAAAACTTGACCACCACATCACGACTTCCCTACTCAAGAATGGGCTCATTAGGAAATTGGAATTTAACCTTATGGGTTCTTCAATCAATAAAACCATAATATACATGCAACCAATCCATCCCAAGAATGATATCAAAATCCACTATGTCTAACTCAACAAAATCACAAGGAAAAACTTTATGCAATACGAACACAGGATAATTTCTATAGACTCTTTTAGTGACAATAGACTCACGAACGGGGGGTTGACACTTCATACATAAATTCAAGACTAACATCAAGCTTTTTGGCAACAAAACGAGTAATATAAGAAAGAGCGGCACCCAGATTTATCAATGTGTACACATCATAGTTAAAACCTTTAACATACCTGTGAAGCACCATGCCAAGTCTAGTGACCCCTAAAGGGTATTTTTAGGAACGTAACAGTCATCCTCATAATCCCTAGCAACCCATGGCAATGTCTGAACTTATGATGCTTTGTGCCACACTCGAAACATGCACTCGAACTGGCCAAACAACCTCCCGGATGGTACCTTCCACATGTGTTGCACATAAGAGAAGCTTAAACACCAACATCTTTGCCCTTTCTTTGAGCATATGGACAATCAAAACCCTTGCGACCCATTTTTCCACACCAAAAGCATGTACCCTTGTTCCTCCAACACGTGCCACTATGATTTCTCTCACATTTTGAGCACTTAGGATGAGTTTCCCCACAATTGCCACTGGGATTAGCATATCGAAGCCTACTTTCAAATTGAGCCCTTCTTATTCCTTCCTTTTAGGCTACTAGGCAATCTTTCAACTTATGCCCAACACCGTCACACTTGAAACAACCTTTGGTGCCCGTCAAACACTTCCCTTGATGCTTGTTGCCACACCCTTGACAAGTGGCAAAAAGGATTCTTTTCTTGTTGTACTTTGGAATCGGTACACTAGTAGAAGATGAGGCACCACCAACACGACCCTTTTAGCCTCCCTGTCCTTCCTCTTACCCCTTGAAGTCTCGGTAAAACCTACTTGTTGATTGAGTTGAGTGGTTACAACCTTGGCCAATGGCCATAGAGCATTACAAACCTCCGCATTTGACATGTCACTGTTAGGAAGTTGACCCTCAAGTGAGAGATGGTCACCGTCCTGTCCACCATTCTGAATGACTTGAGACATATTCTGAAATGTAATGGTTAAGAATTAGGGATAAGCCTTAGAGGACTTAGCTATACCGCACGACATAGATCATGAAGAAGTGAAACATTTCCTAAAACTCCCCATAGCCTCCCGTTCATAGTTGTGGCTTACTTCACAACCATGAATAAGACTTTAATTGATGCGATATGGTGGATTTCTGAGGACCATTAACAACCTAGTGCTCTGATACCAAGTTTTTCATGATCTAAGTCTAGGTCCTGGATGTGACATGGTGAATGGAAACCCAAAAGGACCCAAACAAGCCTCGTAGCATATAAACCACACATCCTTGGTCATGAAAGTAAAGTAAACAATAACAAGGGATGTGATAAAAAAAGGAGGGGGACTAAGGGAAAACTTGATATTCACAAAAACATAAAGAGTCAAGCTCACAGCATAAGTACATACAAGAGTAATAAAGATAGTGTCCTCAGGCTTGAGGACTCACCAAAGCTTGCTTCAAAGGATCGTACTAGCCACATGGAGGATGGTCAAGTGGTGTTCCGGTCCCTACATGTTATATCATGTTGGCATAGAGTATGCGTTAGTACGTTTGAATGCACTAAGTATGTAGGATGCAATGCAATAAGACATAGGCCAATATAGTCAAAATGCATAATAATAAGCAATGGATAAGTGTAATCTCAATATGACATGCATGATCAATGCTTGAAATAAAATATGCTTGTAAATCATTCAACTTGCATAGAACATAATATATGTGTGGGAAGAGACCCTAATTGACAAGAGTAAGGCCAAGCGAGCTACAACTTGGAATCCCGATGATTATCCCTCATCGATAAAGAGGTGGTGTACTTGCCAAGATAAACCATACTTCACCTTACGGGAGCCCGTCCCATTTCGGAGAAGTAACCCCCTTACGGGAACCCATCCCATTTCAGGGTGGATTTCATGATAAAGTGCACTAAATGGATCCACTAGTATAGTAAGGGTAAAGTATAATCCTATGTTGGCACATAGTTTGAGGAAAGGAGCATGGACCCTTGAAGATAGTCCACGTTGACATCCAATCCATCGGTGCTAAGTCTAATCCCATAGAATACTTGAAATGATCATACATTAATCATTACATGAATAACTTGTAAAAACATGACTTTAGTAGCTCATAAAAATGCTTGACCTCTAATGGCGAGTCTAGCTTGAAAACACGAGAGTAATAATAATAATAATACATAAACCTTTGCGTTAATATGAATGATTTACAAGAGGTAAAAATCTTGAAATAGGGCTAAACTTGATACTTGTAACATCATAGATACTTTCATGAACTCAATAAATGTTTGAAAGCCCTTAAACATCATGAAGTCACTTGACTTGTAAATCATGTAATTAACTTGAGAATTCTTAACTTGACATTTTATCAAACACTTGGTGGCTTCATGATACTAGTTCAAAATCATGCAATTCGAGAGTGAAATAATATAAAAAATCTAAATGCAAATCAACCCACCAACATATTGCAAAACCCTCATGTTGGATACCTTAAAATCCATTATCAAATCTCATAATAGATCATAGTTTCATAGCACAAAAAATGCATAGTCGATAAATTAATCGATGGTATAAGCTTGAAATAGATAATTATGCATAATCAATCAACATTTCATAAAACCCCAACATAATTTATACTCATAATCCATAATAAGAGATACCCATAGATAATACAGCTTGAAAACATGCAGTTTCATAAAAAGGAAGAATAGGCTCCATAGGTAAAAGGACCCAATGGATGAAACCCACAAACCTCAAACTTAGGTTTTCTTGAGATGAGCTTGAAGAGAACTTAATCTTGAAGAGAATCCCTGAGTTCCAAAGTTAGGCTTGAAATCCTTGAAATTCGAATGAGATATTTAGTTAAGTCTTGGAGATGTTTTTGAGAGGGTCCTGAGTGATATAGAGTTGAAAAATGACTAAGTATAGGTGTTATCATCCATAAGCGGGCATGGGTTTATAACCTCAATGCCCTTGGCTGAGATATAAAAATCAAAAAAAAATAATACACTGGTTCGCATACTTGGCGCAATGCGGACTAGACACGAACTTCATTCCAACACCAATCCGCGGCGCGGATGGCCACTGGCAATTAAAAATTGGTGAAAATTATTTTTCGCTATGGGTTCTCTAAAATCTGGGTTGTACCCATTCTCCAATCAGTTTTTCTCCTTGATCAAGAATATGAAGTCTGATTTTTGATATCACACAAAAATTTTGAGATATATAGGAATTATGATTATGGACATTTCCGAAGCATATTTTTAGGGTGTTTCAGATGTACTGCTACTGGCGTCCAAATAGAGATTGACTTCTTTGGTGCTTTGGGAGAAGGATCAGTTTCTTCTTGGGGAACAACTTCTACTAGAACTGTTTTTTATTCTGGACATTCCTCCTCTTTTTCGAAGGAGGTGGAGAAGATGTAGAACCAACACGCATGGACTTAGTAACTAATCAGGTAGTTTAGAAGTAAAGTCTTCAAAATCTATCACTTCTTTACTTTGTGATTAAGTATGCTTTTTAATCGAACTTTATGGAATGCACGATGTTAAATATTTAGTGGCGAAAACATATTGAGTTCTAGGCAGATCAAGTGCTGCCAGTTCACCTTGTGTTGGTACTATGTTGGTACACTTATGTTGAAAAAGAATTTTAACATAGAAATATTATTATGTATCATTAATTAATGAACATGATACAAAGTAGTCTATTCATGTATCATTAATTCTGATACATGATCCATAAACAGAATGCATGATATATAAACAAAGTAGTCATTTTATGTATCGTTAATTTAATCGAATGCATGATGCAAAAATAAACTACTTTGTATCTTGTTGACATGTTCATATTTTTTTTTGGCATAAGTATACCAAAATAGTGCTAACACTAGTTGAATTGGTAGCACTTGATCTGCTTAGAGCCCAATATGTTTCTGTTACTAAATCTTTAACATTGCGCAATCCAAAAATTTAAGTTACAAAACATAGTCAATCACAAATTAAAGGAGTGACAGATTTTGAGGACTTTACTTCTATACCACCCAATCAGTTACTAAGGTAGTCCAAGTGTGTTTGTTCTACATCTTCTTAACCGCCTCCATAAAATAGGAGGAGTCTTCGGAATAAAAAATCAATTCCAGTAGAAGTTGTTCCCGAGAAGAAATTCATTCTTCTCCACAAGCACCAAAGAAGTCATTCTCCATTTGGATGCTAGTTGTAAGTCATTTCATGAAAATAATTGTTGGTCCTTCCTCAACATAGATTAGTTCAAATTGAAAAAATGGACACAACAATTGTTATGGAAACAGAGAGTTATATTAAAATATATAAATTTTACTATATATTTTGATACATTCTTATAATTCTGACTTCATTTTACAAAATGTATTCATCTTGTAAATATTAAACCTGATTGCATTTTAATAATTGACAACTAAATACACATTCATTATAATGTCTAGTAGTGTATCATGGATAACTTGTCAGTAATAAATTCATCACAACAGATCAATGAAATATGTATCATTCCAACAAAAATATATATAGCATAAACAAATCATTCTAATATCTTTGCATCATATTCATGATACAAACTAACCACATTCCTTTTGATATTAGATCTCTTGAAGTTGAAGTTGTTCTCTATTTTATATTTCATCATTACTAAGATCGGCATTGCTTTGTCCTTGTATAACAGTTTCTCCTTCACCTCTGTATTTTATGTGTCAGTTATGTAGTTTATTATTTCTAATTCTATAAGACCAATTACCAATTTTGGATTCAACAGTAAGTGTTTATGTATCATCACCAGTGCTTTTAATAAAAATAACTACGCCAAATGTAGCATCAAAGGGATGTATCTCTTCATCAATCTTGTCAATTATATCAATACATGGTGGATACTTTTAAATCCCAGGATCGTTTTGTTTTACATCAAAAGATAGCCTACTCCCATGTCATTTCTGATCATCATATGAGATGAACTACCTTCAACAATGTATCGGGTTTCTATAATTTTGCTTATCTCATTGATTTTCAATTTGACTGCAATGGTGGATTTGAGATTCATAAAGAAATCATTTGTCCAACAACTATACCATCACTCTTGTATCACAAACAACTCATATTAATTTCCCAAATTCTAGAATGCCTCAACATAATCACCACATTCAACATGTTCCACCTCCTATATTCATTTACAATAGAGTTTGTTTTGGTGAAAGGTTGAAGAACAGAAAAAGTTGAATTTTGAAACTTATTATTCAGTTGCATTTTTGTGGAGAAATTGATTAGCGAAATTGGTGGAATTGAAAGCTGATTTTATGTTTTTTCCCATTTAAAACATAACTAAGATTCACATGAATAAATCATTAGCTAGTATTCGGCTAGCAGGAGATCTATCCAGATAAGGTATATTTTGAGAGATTTTTGTAAAGTTAAAAAGGGTTGGGATAGATTGAAATTTGCTACTTATTCCCAAAAATGTTACTTTTAATATTTTTAATTTCAACCCAACCCTCCCTTTCAATAGCGTTAGTGAAAAATAAATAATCTTCAAAGATACACTGTGATATACTAGGTGGAAGGGCAGTCTCTCAAATTTACTCTCAAACTGTTCGAGAAATGAAAACTAATTCTAAATTAAAGAATCAAAACATGTCATGCAACAGAGAAATAACTGGCAATTTGAGCAAGGATACCACCACTAGTATTGGTTCCAGTTCTCCATGATTATTCAATATTGCAGAGAAGTCAAAGAGACTTGACAATTCGAGCAAGGATACCACCAGTAGCACTAGTTCTCTACAATTGTTCAATGGGGCTAAGATGCCAGAAAGCATTGACAATTCGAGTAAGGATACCATCACTAGTACTAGTTCTCTACAATTGTTCAATGGGGCTAAGATGTCAACAAGCAATGATAATTTGAGTAAGGATACCGCCATTGTTACTGGTTCTCCAGAATTGTTCAATGGAGCTGAGATGCCGAAAAGCGTTGGCAATTCAAGTCAGGATACTACCACTATTAGTGGTTCTCTAGAATTGCTTGATGGGGCAATGATTTCAGGAAGGAAAGAGTTGCAGTTAGGAGCAGCTTAACTATCGTTGCGGTCTAAAGCCAATTTTTAATAAGAAGTCTTTGAAAAAAATTAAATTGTGTATATATTATTTGAATTATATGTTTTTAAGAGAATTCCACGTGCTATGTGTAGAAAAACAGTAAAAATATTACACATAAAAAGGGAGATTTTTTATAAATAGTCTAGGCTTAAAACTTAATATGGTCAAATAACTATATTTTACACAATTACACGGCATAACCTCAACTATGTGACCTGGAGGGAGGAGAGAGGTGAATTGTATATGTATATTTGTCAAATTATATGTGTATATTGATCAAATAATTATATATGTGTAAATAGTATATATATGTATTTGTATATCTGGCAAGTAAGATTGGAAGAAGAGGAAAGAGGTGAGGAAGTCAGGTCAGTGAGGAAAGAGGCGACTGAGAGAGGGCAGAGAGTGGTGAGAGGCGAATTGTATATGTATATCCATCGAATTTACTACGTATATCTGTCAAAATAATTGTATATATGTAGCTGGTATACATATGTAGTTGTCGAGTTGACTATGTATATCTATTAAAATAATTATATATATAGAGTTGGTATACATATGTAGTTATATATTTGACAAGAAATTGTAGAGAGAGAGAGGAGAGAGGTGATTGAGAGGAAGAGAGAAGAGATAAAACAACAAGAAAACTCTAATTATAGCAATAAAAACTAATTATAGCTGTAAATTGTATTTTTTTCAAACTATAGTTAACTATTATATGCTTACTTAGTTATGTAATTTTTCGTATAAAAATAACTATGAGAAAAAGTTTGATGCAACTTATAGCTAGAATTAGCTTATTTTGAATTATTTTCTTCAGCAAAAGTATTTTGGATGAAAATTATTTATGTATATGGCCAATAAATTTAAAAATTACTTTTCCGCACAAATCAATATTTAACAATTGTAATGACCTCAAAGATCAGTTTTGCCATTTTTGACCTAATTACCATTTTGCTCTTTCCAAAAGTTGCCTTGGGTCATTTCTGAATGAGCCTAAAAGTTGAATTTCGAAAATATTGTAAAAGCTTGAGGTTTGCAAAAGAAAGAGTTTCAAAGTTTTAAATTGGAAAATTTGAGTTTTCTGGCCGTTTTGGATTTCGAGCATTGAATTCAATTATGTCAATTCCATTAGCTTCGAAATGTTGGAATGGGTCAAGGAGAACTTGCAGAACCGAATTTGGAGTTAGAATGGAGATTTTAGGTCCAAAGTTGCTTTTTTTAGTTCTTTAAAGTTGGAAAATTTGTGTTTTCTAGCCATTTTAAGTTTTGAGCAACGGAATTCGATTTTGTTGATTCCATTAGCTTTGGAATGTCAAAATTGGTCGAGCAGAACTTATAAAACTGAATTTGGAGTTAAAATGGAGATTTTAGGTCCAAAGTTGCATTTTTAGTTCTTTATAGTTAGAAAATTTGAGTTTTCTAGCTGTTTTGAGTTTTAAGCATCAAAATTCAGTTTTGTCAATTCCATTAGCTTCGAAATATCAAAAATATTCTATGAGAACTTGCAGAACTAAATTTGGAGTTAAAATGAGGTTTTTGGACCAAAAGTTGTGTTTTTAGTTGTTTCTATAGCCAAAGTTGACTTCAGTCAACATTTGGAGTTCGGAAGCTCAGATTGAAATTATGAAAATTTTAGTAGTTCTAGATGGTCAAAGTAATGCTAGAAATGATTTCATTGTAATTTTTAGAGCTTTTGAGAATATTTTGAGTTTTTGAGTCCGAAACTAGTTTAAATGTCTCGAGTTTCGGGCTAAGGAGGACATAAATTCAAATTTTGATGATTTCGTTGGATTCAAAACATCAAGTTTGGTCTAGGAGGACCCTTTATTCAGTTTTCGCGGCTTTGGGTGTGTTTTGGTCCCTCCGATAGATTTTGATATTGGGAAATAGAAATGTAAGGAACCTCCATGTGTTGTTGATTCTTGTTGTGCATCTTGTCAAATGATCTTTCGATTTCTGAGAAGATGACCATGTCCATTTTCGTTGTTATGGTGTGTGGAGGACTAAGCAGAGGTCGGTGGCGAGTCCAAAGTAGGGAAACACCATTAGTCTTGGATAGGGAGCAGATGCAATGCCCTTATTACTAAATAATGTAGTAGTCACTTATAAAAATGGTATTCCCTCAGGATGAAGTCAACCCCTACTTCACAACTCTTTAATTGGAGTTTGTGTCGCTAGAGAAATCAATTTTCTTGACTCGTAGAAAGGAATAAGGGAGGGGTTCATTTTAGTGAAATTTATTACTTATATACAATTATACATTTTAAACAATCCTTAATAATAATTATTATGTGTGAACAAATAAATAAGGAAGGAAAAAGAGGAAAGTAGGGCAACCACCTTGTTGGACCTATTTTTTCCTCTTAAGATTCTTTTAACATAAAATATGTTTTACCCCAAAGTAAGTCAGTTTATTTACTTTATCAGACCTTATAAACTCTCTCCTATTCTTATTTTTCACGAACACACATGAAATACATCAATTCATTGGAGCATTTAAGAAATTCTCTATCATTTGATAAGTGATTGAATTCTGTTTTTAAATTGAATAGTGTGTAGTAATTGTGGAATATATATTTGCATATAGATGTGTTTGTAATTTGTAAATATGTTTTGGAAAGCTAATTCGCATACCTACAACTTTTATGTTTATGTAAAAATTTGAATCTACTCATTTGGTATCAAAAGAAGGTGTGAAATACAGTGAATGTTTTGGCAAATTTTCTGTCTGAAAAGCCTTCTATGTATTGTTGTTAGTATTTTAATAACATCTTGATGTGTGAGCTATAATTTGTGATACTTATTAGTTCTTTGAAACCCCTATACATGTATCTACAACTCTTATGTTTATGTTGGGACCTAATTTGGCAGTTTTGGATTAAAAATAGTGGATGCAAGTCAGGACAAATTCTATCCGGAGTTTTGACATAAAAAGCCATGGGGGTATGCTGTTAGTGTTTTGATCATAAATACTTGTACAAAGATTATTCCAAAAATATTCTTGATCATTTGCAACCTATATTTATATACCTACAGTTTTCATGTAGACTGAAAAGCCTAGTTTGTCCATTTACCAATCCAAAACTAGTTACGTTGCAAGAGAGTAAAGCAACCGAGAAGAACATGATTTGACAAAATATGGCTTAGTTTTGGCATTTCTCTTGCTAGTTTTTACCTGTTAAAAGTGCTGAATGTTAAATGAAAATGTAAATGAGTATTAATGTGCTCACACTCTTGTACAATCTCAAGGAAATTGATTGAAGAAACGAATGTCGTATTGATCCATGACTTGAAATCGGCAGGGTCAGTTGCGTGATAAAAGGTTCAGGTTTGTGTAAAAACTTGTTCTTGTGCCTTTGTTACCTACTAGTACATCTGAATATTATCTTGGTATCTTAGCTATGTTCTTGTCATTTTATCTGGTTGTGTTGATGTATTTTGGGACTTGTAAGGAACTTGTTTAATTAGCTCATTTGTATGAATTGCCTGATCACTTGACATCCTTGTGGACTTTGTTCTTTTTGTGGCTGTAACTTTGTCACCATTGGCATGCCTTTTGTTCAGATCAATTGGCATCTTGATTGTGAAATTTTGGTCCGTCTTAAGTGTGGATGCCTTTCATTTTATGTACGAACTAGAAAGTCAATCTTAGTATGGTTCTTGGTTTTCTTGATAATTGGGTTTTCACCCTCCTTGATACAGGGCTTCGGTCCTTCTTGATACTTGATTATGGTTAGTGTGTCGGCATGACTTACATACTGGGAGAAACTTGTCATTCGAATGTCGTGTTAAAATTGTTCTAGGAACCCTTGATACTTAGATCTTTAAATATCCTACTGGATACTATTGATGTATTTGTTCACTTGGTCCGTTTACTATATTCTAATTGTATTGCCCTTTGACTTAAGAAGGATAAATTGAAGGATTTAAGGTTCTCAACTTTTAGCTTTTACACCACTAAGCTTCATGCTTAGCGATAGTTGTTTCTATCATAAGGAATACCTGAGATGATGCTTAAGGATGACCATTGAAGATAAATTTTGGGAGTTATGTAGAAGATCACATTTACATCTATACATATGTATGATAGTAGTTTTGGGACATGTACATGATTCTCATGTTGCATATGTATGTATAAATTTGAAAGGATAATGTAAGTTGTGGAACCATGGGTTGTAACTTTAAGTTTTGGCTTGTTTAGTTAAATATGAGTCGGTGACCTTTTCTATATTAAAATACCAATTATGTTAAGATGATTTTATGAAATGGAAACTAGTAAATTTTATGTCCTTGCATTTTAACATCGATAATACTTTTTAGCGTACTACAACACTTTGGGCAATATATAAATATCTCGCGATATAATAGTTTAAATTACTTGCAAGGTACTCATACCAAAAACTTGAGCTAGAATCAATTGCACAACCTTCAGAACAAAAACCTATACCTTTAATGATTTTGAAAATTCATTACTTAAACATGATTAATAGGTCCCGTGTTAAATTCTTCATATGTTAGTAAGTGGTATGTAAGCCTAAAATGTACAAAAGTGGCATCCTCCCGCGAGGGTTGCCACAAGCATTGGTATCAGAGCTCAGCTTGTTATTCTAGGACTTTTGATGTGAATTACTCGTATACTTGTCTATTTTGTAAAAGGTCCAAGCTACATTATTTGTTCATTTACATGATTAATACTACTTTAGTGTCGATAAAGTGTATATGCATCATGTACATATCCCTAATGCAATATGATCTTCTCTTTTGAAGGAATTAAATTATGGCCTCTTGCTCTAATGGACCTATGGAAGCAGTACGGGAAGGATGAGATAACTCTTATTCCCAACCTCGTCCACTAGAAAGGGTTGGCGAACATCTCTCAGATCAATACGTTCTCCGCACTAGTAGGTCTGAAGTGGGAAACCAAGGTGTAAGACCTATCCTGCATCCTCAGATGAGCCATAGTACTCAGGTTATGAATCCTACTTTCCAAGAAATGGCTGAATTCTTCCATCACATGGCTGAAACAATGTATGATCCTAGTGCGATAAACTTCGAGAAAATGAGGAAAATGGGTGGGTTGAATTTGAAGGTTCTATTGATCCCACTGATGCTGAACAATGGCTGGAGCGCATAGAGAGGGTGTTTGAGCAATTGGATAGTTCAGATGTTGCAAAATTTAAGTATATTGTTTCACTATTACAAAAGGATGGTTATGATTGGTGGGTGAGTGTTTCAAATGCCACGGTAAAACCTCCAGTTCTTACTTGGAATGATTTTGTTAAGGAGTTTCTTCTGAAGTATGTTCCACCTACCTACTGTGATGCTAAGAAAAAGGAGTTTCTAAGATTGGGGCATCGGGGCATGTCTATTGTTGAATATCAACAAAATTACTTAAGGCTTTCTTGTTATGCTGGAGGTATTATTAAAGAAGAGAAAGATAAGTGTAGGAGATTTGAAGACGACTTAAATGATTCTATTAGAAAGAATGTCACACTCTTACAACATGAGAACTTCTATAAATTAGTTTCTGCTGCTCTTACCTGGGAAAGACTTGATAAGGAAGAAGCTAGTAGACCTGAAAATAAACTCCGAAAACCAAGATCAGATTTCAGAGGTCCATACAAAAGGGGGGAAGTTTGATGATTCTAAGGCTAGTGGCATTAACAGGTCACCTAAACCAAACAAAGAAGATCAGATTATTCTATAGGTAGCAGTCCAAATAATGGACAAGGAAAGACTCGTGTTCCTACATGTGAACAACGTGAGAAGAATCATTATGGTGTTTGCAAGAGAGATTTAACTGCAGCAGTTTTGATCATAAAGTGAAGGCATGTCCTAAACAGTTCCTTCCTTGCGCACTGAAAGCTCAGTTCAGAAACCTGCTACTATTCCTCCCCAAACTAATAGGGGTGCAAGACCAAAACAATATCCAAACGGCTGGAGCAAATCAACCTAGTTGGCCAAAGGCTATGAAAAGAGCGTATGATATGAAGCAGAGGGATGATCAAGATGGTCAAAACGTGGATGTGTTGGTAAATTTCATTTATTTGGCTTATGTGTGTTTACATAGTTTGATCCTAGTTCTACACATTTTTATATTTGTTTGTCCCTCGTTTTTCCTGAAAATGTGAAATCTGTGAGGCTTGATTATAGTGTGCTAGCTGAAAGTCCCTTCGGCTACCGAGTTTTTTGTAATCAAATTTATCGAGATTGTCTATTCATGATCGAAGACCTAGTTTTTCCGGTGGATTTGATTGAAATGCCCTTCAAAGATTCTGATGTTATTATTGGGATGAATTGGGTTCATAAATATCATGCAGTAGTGGCCAATATAGATCAAAGCACGTGACTTTTAAGGACCCTGCATTTTCTCATATTATCGTACAAGGTAAAAGATCATTGATGTCTAATGTTATTTCTGCGACCTTGGCAAAAAAGATGACCCGGCAAGGTTTTGATACATATCTTGCTCACTTAGTTGATACACATTTGGAGATACCTAGTCTTAAAGATATTTCTACTGTGTGCGATATTCTAGAAGTCTTCCCAAAAAATCTTCCTGGGTTACCCTCGATAGGGAAGTTAAATTTCCAATCGAGCTTATTTCTGGATCTACTCCTATTTCCATTACTTCTTATAGGATGGATCTAGCAGAACTAAAAAGAGTTGAAAACTTAGTTGCAAGAACTTTTTGAGAAGGGTTTTATTCATCCTAGTGTCTGTCCATGCAGAGGCCCTATTTTATTTGTAAAGAAGAAGGATGAAACTCTTAGATTGTGTATTGACTACAAACAACTCAACAAAATAACAGTCAAGAATAGATATTCATTGCCAAGGATTGATGATTTATTTGATCAGTTGAGGGGTACTAATCTATTCTCAAAGATTGATTTGAGGTCTAGGTATGATCAACTGCGCGTTAGAGAGAAAGATAATCCTAAAATTGCTATTAGAACTCGATATGGTCATTATGAATTTTTAGTGATGCCATTAGGATTGACTAATGCTCCCATAATATTCATGAATCTAATGAATCGAATATTCAAGCCATATGTAGATCAATTTATGGTAGTTCTTATAAATGATATTTTAGTGTATTCTAAGGGTAGTGAAGATCATGATAAGCATCTCCGAGTTTTGTTGTAAATTTTGAAGGATAAAGACCTTTATGCAAAACTTTCCAATTGTGAATTTTGGCTAAATGAAGTAACTTTTTTTGGACACGTCGTGTCAGCCAAAGGCACAAAGGTTGATCCTAGTAAAATCTGAGCAATTGTTGAATGGAAGCCTTCCAAAAGTCCAACCGAACTAAGAAGCTTCCCAGGCTTTGCGGGATATATAGGAGATTCATGAAAGGCTTCTCCATTATAGCTTCCTCTTTGACCAATCTCTTGAAGAAAGAGGAAAAGTTCATCTGGAATGACAAATGGCAAGAGAGATTTGAAACTCTTAAATCCTTATTGACGCAAGCTCTGGTACTGACTCTGCCAATAGAGGGCAAGGAGTATGTGTCATATAGTGATGCATCTCATCGTGGTCTAGAGTGTATTTTGATGCAAGAAGGGAAAGTTATCTCATATGCCTCTCAAAAATTAAAAACACATGAATTGAATTATCCTACTCATGATTTGGAACTTGCTGCTATAGTATTTGCCTTAAAGATATGGAGATATTATCTGTATTGGATAAAAATGTTACATATTCACCAATCACAAAAGCCTTAAATACAAGGCAACTTTGATGGAATGGGCTCATTTAGGATTATGATTGCACGATCGATTATCATCCAGGAAAAGCTAATGTGGTTGGAGATGACTTAAGTCACAAGTCCTTTGTAAGCCTATCCTTGAGTCCAATACCTTTGTTTGTTGAGTTAAGAGCAATGAATACTCTCATTGCACTTCATCTATCTAGCTCGATTATTTCCCAATTGTAAGTTAAACCTGTATTGCTTGAGCAAGTTAGAGAAGCACAAAAGTTAGATAAAAACTCATGAAGCTGACCAAAAAGATTCAAGATGGGAAAAACATGATTTTTCATTAACAGAGGATGGTGTCTTATCTTATCAAAATAGGTTGTGCATCCCTAATGATGAAAGATTTAAAGAAGAAATCTTGAATGAAGCACACACTTCGTCATATGTCCTGCACCCTGGAGGTATGAAAATGTACTAGACCCTTAAAGAACACTACAGGTGGAATAGTATGAAGAAAGACATTGTAGAGTACATTTCAAAATGTTTGGTTTGTTAACAAGTAAAAGTAGAACATCAAGTTCCAGTTGGGCTCCTCCAACCCTTGTGAATGCCAGAATGGAAATGGGAGAAAATAACTATTGACTTTCTTTCTGGACTTCCTCGCACTCAAAAGAACCATGATACAATACAGGTAATAGTAGATAGATTAATGAAAAATGCTCACTTCTTAGCAATCAGGATGGATTATTCACTTTAAAGGTTAGCAGAACTATACATTAATGAGATTGTAAGGCTGCACGGAATCCCTATCTCTATTTTCCCTAATAGAGACCCTAGGTTTACATCTAGATTTTGGTCTAGGTTGCGAAAGGCCTTGGGTACCAAGTTAAATTTCAGCACCTCATTTTTTATCCTCAAGCAAATGGTCAGTCAAAAAGAGTGATACAAATTCTGGAGGATATGCTTCGAGCTTGCATCATGGAGTTTAAGGGTAGTTGGGACAAACATTTTGCTCTAGTAGAATTTGCTTATAATATAGCTACCAATCAAGTATTAGAATTCCTACCTATGAATCCTTATATGGAAGAAAATGTCGAGCTCCTCTTTGTTGGAGTGAAGTTGGTGAAAGAAAACTTACTGGTTCGAAAATTGTGCAACAGACAAAAGATAAGGTAAAGGTGATCAAGGATCATCTAAAGATCAGTTAGGATAGGCGAAAATGATATGGTGATCTTAAAAGGCATGATATCGAGTATCAAGTTGGTGATAAGGTATTCTTAAAAGTATCTCCATGAAAGAACGTTATGAGATTTGGCTAAAAGGGAAAACTTAGCCACCAATTTATTGGACCCTATGAAGTACTTTAAAGAGTGGGACCAGTTGCATATAAATTGGCATTACCACTTGAATTGGACAATATCCACAATGTCTTCCACGTTTAGTGCTTAGAAGATATCGTTCTGACCCCTCTCATGTCCTACAAGTTGAATCTATTGAGGTTAATCAAGACTTGACATATGATGAGGAACTTGTCCATATTCAAGCTCAGGAAATAAAAAAACTTAGAAATAATAAAATTTCCTTAGTAAAGGTACTTTGGAGGAACCATTCAGGAGAAGAAGCCACCTGGGAGAGGGAAGAAGATATGAGGACCCAATATCCGCAATTATTTCGAGACTAGCACAAGCTAAATTTCGAGACAAAATTTCTTAATGGGGAGAGAGTTATAATGCCCTAATGACTAAATAATATAGTCACTTTTAAAAATGGTATTCCCTCAATATGAAGTCAACCCCTACTTCACAACTCTTTAATTGGTGTAAGTGTCGTTAGAGAAATTGATTTTCTTGATTCGTTGAAAGGAATAAGAGAGGGGGTTCATTTTAGTAAAATTTATTTACTTATACACAATTATACATGTTAATCAATCCTTAATAATAATTATCATGTGTGAAAAAATAAATAAGGAAGGAAAAAGAGAAAAGTAGGGCAGCCACCTTATTGGACCTTTTTTTTTCTCTTAAGATTCTTTTAACATAAAATATGTTTTCCCCCAAAGTAAGTCGGTTTATTGACTTTATCAGACATTATAAATTCTCCCATCCTTATTTTTCATACTAAATACATCAGTTAATTGGAGCATAGTTAAGCAATCCTCTATCATTTGGTAAGTGATTGAATTATGTCTTTAAATTGAGTAGTGTGTTCTAATTGTTGAATATCTAGTTATATATAGCTATGTTTGTAGTGTGTAAATGTGTTATGGAAAGGTAATTCACATTCCTACAACTTTTATGTTTTGTAAAAATCTGAATCTGCTTGCATGGTATCAAAAGAAGTCGTGAAACACAGTGAAAGTTCTGGCAAGTTTTCTATCTGAGAAGCCTTCTAAGTGTTGTTGTTAGTATTTTAATAACATCTTGATGTGTGAGCTGTACTTTGTGACTCTTATTAGTTTTTTGCAACCCCAATACATGTATATATAACTCTTATAATTATGTTGGGACCTAATTTGGTAGTTTTGGATTCAAAATAGTGGACCTAAGTCAAGACAAGTTCTATCCAGAGTTTTGACATAAAAATCCTTGGGGGTGTGCTGTTAGTATTTTTATCATAAATATTTTTACAAAGAGTATTCTAAAGTTATTCTTGATTGTTTACAACCTATATTTATATACCTACAGTTTTCATGTAGACTAAAAAGCCTAGTTTATCCATTTACCAATCCAAAATCTAGTTGTGTTGCATGGTAGTAAAACTACCGAGATGAAAGTGATTTGCAAAAGTAGGACTCAATTTTGGCATTTCTCGTATTAGTTACTACATGTTAAAATTGTTGAATGTTAAATGAGAATGTGAATGAGTATTAATGTTCTCACACTTTCGTACAATCTTAAGGAAATTGATTGAAGAAACGGATGTCGTATTGATCCACAACTTTAAATCGGTAGGGTTGGTTGCGTGCTAAAAGGTTCAAGTTTGTGTAAAAACTTATTTTTTTGCCTTTGTTACCTGCTGGTACATCTGAATGTTATCTTGGTATCTTAGCTATGTTCGTGTCATTTTATCTGGTTGTGTTGATGCATTTTAGGAATTGTAAGAAACTTGTTTAATTCGCCCATTTGTACAAATTGCCTGATCACTTGACATCCTTGTGGACTTTGTCCTTCTTGTGGTTGTAACTTTGTCACCATTTACATGCCTCTTGTTCGGATCAATAAGTATCTTGATTGTGAATTTTTGGTCTGTCCTAAGTGTGGATGCACTTTCATTTTATGTACGAACTAGAAAGTCACTCTTACTATGGTTCTTGGTTCTGTTGATAATTGGGTTTTCACACTTCTTGATATAGGGCTCTGGTACTTCTTGATACTTGATTATGTTTAGTGTGACAGCATGACTTACATACTGGGCAAAACTTATCATTCAAATGTCATGTTAAAATTATTCCAGGAACCCTTGATACTTAGATCTTTAAATATCCTACTAGATACTATTGATGTATTTGTTCAGTTGGTCCATTTACTATATTCCAATTGTGTTTTCCTGTGACTTAAGAAGGGTAAATTAAGGGATTTAAGGTTCTTATCTTTTAGCTTTTACACCACTAAGCTTTATGCTTAGCGATAGTTATTTCTATCATAGGGAGTACCCATGATGATGCTTGAGGATGGACATTGAAGATTATATTTTGGAGCTATGTGGAAGATTACATTTGCATCTAAACATATGTACTGTAGTAGTTTTGGGACATGTACATGATTCTTCTTTTGCATATGTATGTATAAATTTGAAAGGCTAATGTGAATTATGGAACCATGGGTTGTAACTTTAAGTTTTGGCTTTTTAGTTAAATTTGAGTTGGCGAGCTTTTATATATTAAAATACCAGTTATGTTAAGATGATTGTATGAAATGGAAACTAGTAAATTTTATGTCCTTGCATTTTAACATCGGTAACACTTTTCAGCGTGCTACAACAGTTTGGGAAATATGTAAATATCTCACAATATAGTAGTTTAAATTATTTGCAAGGTACTCACGCCAAAAACTTGAGCTAGAATCAACTGTACAACCTTCAGAACAAAATCCTATAGCTTTAACTATTTTAAATTTATTACTTAAATATTATTAATAGGTCACGTGTTAAATTCTTCATATATTGGTAAGTGGTATATAAGCCTAGAATGTACAAAAGTGGCATTCTCCCACGAGGATTGCCACAACAAACCCCAAACTTGAGGAGCAGAGGCTAGATGCCCTAATTTAGTCACAACAGAGATACCAATTCCTCCAGCTGCTTTTGCAGCCGCACCAAGGATATAGGTGGTTCTTAGATAAATCGTTGCAGCACTTGATCCTTACAGCAGGGTACGGTGCCAGCTCCAACTTCTTCAGTTCAGGCTCTAGCAGAGCCTATTGTTCCCGAAGTCCCAGCTTAGCCAGAGGGAGCGGTGTAGTTTTAGGACCAAGGGCTACTTGGATACTTCTTAAGATTGGCTCCACCGTGGTTTTTAGGAGCTACAGGAGAGGACACGTAGGAGTTCTTGATTACGTGCATGAAGCGGTTCCTAGCATTACGATCGCTGGAATCCTGGGGTATTGAGTTCATGGCTTATAAGCTTGACGGTACCGCGAGACAGTGCTGGTGGACTTGCTAGGATACTAGGCCGCTAGATATTTTATCGTTGACTTGGGCAGAGTTCACAAAGGCTTTTATGATCAACTTTGTGCCCAGGATTTTCAGAGATCATAACTTGGATCAGTTTGTGTGACTTGAGCAAGGGCAAATGTCCATGTCCTAGTATGAGATCAATTTTCAAGAGCTTTCCTTGTATGTTTTTGCTATTTTTCCTTCCGAGGAGGAATAAATTCACTATTCATGCGAGGGTTAAGGCCTTAGTGAGGATAGGCATGCATGCACTGGTGACTTCAGGACATTCATTTCTGGACATATTAGATCATGCTCACTCCCTGGAGTAGATTAGTCTTGAGGCCCAAGGGGGCATCGACAAGTGCGCCAGATGAGGAGGAGAGTTTAGTAGCTCCCAAAGAGGATTCAAGGTGCCGATGGATAGGCCTCTGAGGAGAGGTTAATAGGGGCATATCAGCCGCCCATACCAGGCATCACTAATGGCTTCTGAGGGTGACCATCAGGGCTTGGGTACTTCTAATAGTGGTGGGTCTTCTTATTCCACCAGGCGCAGACAAAGGGAGCATGACTCAATTTCTTTAGGGCTTTTTAGGGTGTCTTCAGAGGGTAGTTACTGTTCCACATTAGATGAATCAGGTCAGTACGATCGTGACCATAGAGACATACCTATATTAGGTTATTTTGGGTGCGGGGCACAAGACCATTGGCTCAGAGACTGTCCAGAGTAGATGGCAGCACTTACTACCCCATAGTCAGACATGTCGACTCTTACACCAGGTGGTAGGGGTAGTGTTCAAGATCGTGGTCGTCGGGATGATTAGTACGGGGACTAGTAGGGTTATTAGTAGGGTACCAGAGAGCCTGCCAAGGGCAGTAGTGCCAGGCGTAGAAGTGATGTTCGAGGGGGAATATGTCAGGGCCATTTTTATGTTGCACCAGCGCGTGCGGAGGCCGAGGTTTCTGATGAGGGCATCACAGGTATAACTACTATATGCCGGCAGGCAACCTTAGCCTTATTTGACCCAGGTTCCACATTTTCTTATGTTTCTGTGTATTACATTTCTCGCTTAGGTGTGACTTATGAGCTTTTTTCTCTTTGATTCAGGTATCAACCCCAATAGGGGATTTACTTATGGTAGATTGTGTTTGCAAAGGATTTGTGATCACTCTTTAAGGTTTTGATACTTGGGCTGATTTGATACTTCTTGATATGTTTGATTTTGACCCTATTTTGGGCAGGACTGGTTGGCCCCTAATCATGCTGTATTGGACTATTATGACAAGTCTGATACCTTAGTGATACCAAAGATACCTTAGGTGGTTTAGCAGGGGTTCATGAATCTGGTTTTGACGGGTACTATATCATATGTTCAGGCCCAGAGGTTGATATAAATAGGGTGTTTAGCTTATTTAGCCCATATGCGTGATTTGATTATTGAGACTTCTTATGTGGAGTCCGTACCATTTGTGTGTGAGATTTTGGATGTGTTCCTGGCAAATTTGCCTGGGTTGCCACCTATGCGGGGGACTAACTTTGTTACAGAGGTTGAGCTGGGCACTAAGCCCATATCTATTCCTACGAATCTGATGGCTCTTGTAGAGCTTAAGGAGCTCAGTACTCAATTTCAAGGTTTTCTAGATCCGGGGTTCATCCAACCAAGTATTCTCTTAGGACATCTCGTCTTGTTTGTGACAAAGAAAGATAGGACACTCTGAATGTGTATCAACTATCGGTAGCTGAATAAGGTGATGGCGAAGAACTATTAGCCTCTCCCATGTATTAATGATTTATTTGATCATTTTATGGGTCCTCAGTGTTCTCTAAGGTTGATTTGAGATCAAGGTATCATCGGTTGAGGATCTAAGAAGATGATGTTCAGAAGACTACCTTCTAGACTCGTTATGGACATTATGAGTTTCTAGTCATACCTTTTGGACTGACTAATGATCCTGCATCATTTATGGATCTGATGACTTGGGTATTTCTACCGTATCTAGACTCTTTGATTGTGGTGTTTATCAATGAAATTCTAGTATATTTCTCAAGTCGAGAGTAGCATGCCAGGCACCTTCATATTATGCTACAGACATTCTTGGACTATAGGTTGTATGCTAAGTTTTCTAAGTATGAGTTTTGGCTTGAGTCTATGACCTTCTTGGGTTACTTAGTGTCCCATGAGGGTATTAGTGTGGATCCGACTAAGGTCGAGGCTATCCGTAGCTCACCTAAGCCTACCTCCGTGATGGAGATTTGAAGTTTTGTTGGTTTGTCGGAGAGAACTTTTGTCACGCCCGAAGTCCCATTGGGGCTGACTGACACTCATTGCCAATGAGGCCCAGGAGAACCAGCCTATATCCACGCGCCTTCTAACATATTATGAGGGATTTCTACATTTGACATGCCTTTAAGAAAATAAACAGTGATAACAAGCCAAAAGAAAATCCATATGGCTAGGCCGTTGGGGCCACGGTGTTTAAAGTACGAGACATGACCACACTTTAATTTATGAAGTCTACAAAGCCTCTAGAGAAGGAAAAGTATTTGATAAGGGTCGGGACAGGCCTCGCCTCAACTAACTATACAATACACAAAATATATAAGCTATAGACACATAAAGCTCCGAAGTGACCTGGAGCTTGGTAATAGCAACTGGATATCCTGTACTCCTACTGGGGAGATCTACTAGCACCTGTACCTACAATGGAGGTATTAAAGGTGTTTTATTGAGGGCTTCTCCACCATTGCTACTTTGTTGACTCATTTGACTCGCCAGGGTATGCCGTTTAAATGATTCGATCAATGTGAGGTTAGTTTCCAGAGGCTAAAGGAGTTGCTGGCTACTACTCCTCTCGAAGGAGAGAGCTTCAAGGTATATTGTGACACATCCCATGTCGAGTTGGGTTGTGTGTTTATGTAGCAAGGTCGAGTTATTGCTTGTGCTTCTCATAAGCTACGGGCCTATGAACGTAAATACCCCACTCATTACTTAGGGTTGGTGGTGGTAGTGTTTACACTCAAGATTTGGAGGCATTTTCTATATTGTGTGCTTTGTGATATCTATACAGACAACCGAAGCTTACAATACCTTATGACTCAGCAGGACCTTAATTATCACCAAAGACAATGGATTGAGTTGCTAGTTCACTATGATATTTCTATTTAGACCATTCGGGCAAGGCGAACGTTGTAGTAGAGGCCTTGCATCAAAAGACAGTGAGTATTGGCATCCTAGCAAACTTGGTAGTTCAGGAACGATCATTGGCTTTGCACATTCAGTCTTTAGTTAACTAGTTGGTTCGATTGGATATTTCAAATTCTAGCTGAGTATTGGCCTTTGTTGGGGCTTAGTCTTCATTGGTTGATTAGATATGGGCCCATTAGTTCAAGGATGAATTGCTAGTAGGTTTTCAAGACAGAGTACTATAGGGTACTGGGGGTCAGGCCACAATTGATTCAGGTGAGGTTCTCAGATTCGAAGGTCGATTATGCATTTTTCGAGTGTAGGATCTGATACAATTGATTCTACGAGAGGCACATGATTCTTCATACTCTATCCACCTAGGGATAACTAAGATGTACCAAGATTTGAGGCAGCATTGCTGGTAGGATGGCATGAGGAGAGACATTGCAGACTAAGTATCACGTTGCCTCAGTTTGAAGCAGGTTAAGGCTGAGCATCAGCAACCCTAAAGTACACTCTAGTCATTGCCTATTCTTAAGTGGAAGTGGGAGTGTGTGACTATGGACTTTGTCATGGGACTTCCTTGGACTTCCATAGGTTATGACAGTGTTTGATTGATAGATGATCAGTTGACTAAGTGTGCACACTTCGTTCTGATTCATTCTACCTTCAGTGTCAAGCAGTTAGCCTATATTTATATTCAGGAGATAGTCTCATTGCACGGGGTGCCTAAATCGATCATATATGACTGAGGGTCACAATTCACCTCCACCTTTCGGGGGGACTTTCAATGAGAGTTGGGCACCCAGGTTGACTTAAGCATGACGTTTCATCCCTAAATTGATGGACAACTCGAGTGTACTATATAGGTTCTGGAGGATATGTTATAGGCCTATGTGTTAGAGTTTGGAGGTTAGTATGACTAGTTTCTGCCATTAGCTGAGTTCACTACTAATAACAACTATCATACCAGCAGTTAGATAGCCCCATTTGAGGCACTATGGTCGGCGATGCCGTACTCCAGTTGGGTGGTTTGAGTCTTTAGAGATGAATTCGTATGCTACAGATCTGTTGCAGGATGCCCTGGCTAGGGTCCCGATTATATAGGATAGACTGAGGGCAGCTCAGAGTTGGCACCAGAGCTATGCTAACTGTAGACATTACTTCTTGTATTTTAAGTTAGTGATCGTGTATTTATGAGAGTTTCTCCCCTAAAGAAGGTCATGCGGTTTCAGAGATGCGGTAAGTTGAGTATCTGGTACTTTGGGCCCTTTGAGATCTTCAGGAAAGTTGGGTCGGTTGCTTATGAGTTAGCCCTACCTCCAGCTTACTTTCTATCCACCCTGTATTCCATGTATCGATACTGCACTAGTATGTTCCAGATGAGTCTCATGTGTTGTAATATGATATGGTTACGTTGGATGGCTGTTTCACATTTGTTGAGGAGCCGATTGCTATTTTAGCCAAGGATACTAGACAACTGTGTTCCAGGGTCATACTGATGGTTAAGGTGCAATGGAGACACTGTTCGGTCGAGGAGGCTACCTGGGAGATGGAGGCATAAAGGCAGGAGAAGCACCCTGGCCTATTTGAGCTATCAGGTTCGCCTTTACTTTACTTTGATGGATGAAAGACTTTTTAGTAGGGGATGTTGTAATGACCCTGTGGGTCAATGTTGTGTTCCTGTATTATTTTTCTATTCTGAGCTTTTGCATAGCGACCTCGGACTTATTATGACCTGTTGGGACTGTTGGAATGGTGGTTGTGTGTTTTTGGTTGAGAATTGTGCGAGTTTGCTGGTTAGCAAGAAGTTAAAACTGCTAAAATGAGTTTTCGAGTAAAACCCTAGTAAACGGCTTCAAAATGGGATTTTGACAGTTCTATTAGTTTTGAACTGCTCGATTTATGCTAGGAGGGTGGTTGGTTCGAGAATGGAGGATTCCAGGGTGATTTTGAGTCGAACGTTACAAAATGAGTTCAGTCAAAAGCTAAAGAGAGCATTTCTATAAAAACTCAGCTAAACGCACTCAGAGTCAGAAACTGATGGCATGGTCAGCTCCAGAGTGTCAAAAATAGTCTAAAATAATCCTCTGTCAGCTGACGAGCTCATCCGGTTGCATTTTGACCCCCTCAGTATTTTTAGCTAATTTAGTTGGAAAGAAGTTAGGTGCACATTTTTCTGTAGAAGGCTCTTTTGGGAGATCCTAGTGCACTGTTAGATCTAGAACATTGAAATCAGTGTGGTTACATTATTTATTTGCAGAAAATGGACATCGAAAGCCCCAGGAATGACCTAGAGAAGTTGGGACTGGAGCTGGTGCAGCACTAGCAGGACTTGTACTCTCTTTGCAGAGGGCATAACTACGTTTGTGGAGGCTTGCCTTGGAACAACCCTACCTTCACGGATAACGGTCAGTGACCTAAGCCTATGCGTTCGCAGAGAAGGGCATGGAGCTCTATAAATGTGCTTCAACACATCGTGGACAACCGTTGTTCAAAAGTTCACTAGCTCATAAAATTCTCGTTTTAAGCCTAATTTTGGCAAATTAAAGATCCACAGGACTCAAAATTTCATAAGAATCATCGTGGTGAAGTTAGTTTCAGGTTTTGACGCGTGTTTAAAGGTAAATTTCCAATTTTAACTGTTGTGGTTTCTAAACTTGTGAAAAACTTTATATGTTGATAACTTAATAGAATCTTGATGGAATTGAACAAAATTTTAGCCTAAAGTGTTCTATGTTTTGAGGGGAACACAATGGTTAGCTGGCTGTTGGCTTTAATTTTCCAATTGTTGAGAATTTAGACCGAGAAAGTTTTGCAAGGGATGTTCTCTTGGTAAGGTTTTTGACTTTGTTTTTGGGTTATTTCTCGGTCTTCTATGTCTCATTTAAGGCCAAATTTTTGGCTATAGGCTTAGGATGTCATGAGAGTCGTTTTGGGATTTTTTGCTCAAGATTTCGGGAGTTGGGCTCATTTTTCCTATTTTAGACACTTTTTGCCTAACTTCGCCTGTTTCTTGATGTAATATAGCAAACTGATTGTGGTGATATTGTGAACTATATTTTTAATAGCTAAGCAGCTTTGGGAGACTGTCAGGAAAGGAAAAGCACGATTGGATTGATTTAGAGTTGAGGCGACATTTTCCAAGTAGGCTAGGGTTACCCTAAACCTTAGATTGAGTGAAGTTATATGCATGCTGAGCCTGAAATCGATGTGAAATTCTAGTAGTGTACCACATGCCTAGTATTATGGTCATGAGATTATACTCTGTGTAGTTGGCTGCGAATACTATAAATTTGATGTATGTATGTATATGTATCAGTAGTATTTAGTGCAGGGGGGCCTAATAATGATCGTATTGGGGTTGATATCGTACGCAGGTACGTATTTTGATCTAACTGATGTTATTGGTGTATGTTTCCTAATAATGATTCGATAGCATAACTGTGAGGCCACTTGTTGATTTCTGCCATATTATGACTTTATTACTAGTATTCTATGATTCTGCTGGGCCTATCTACCAGGGAGCCTATGATATCTATATTTTTACTGTACTTTTGTTTGCATTACCTACGGTGGGCTATATTTTATCATGGTTTCCTACTGAGCTCGATTCTATTCCAACTATTGAGGTCTGCAAACTGTTATATTGATGTTAGTTGCTACATTGAGTTCCTTGCATACCCTGGGAATGAGTTGTTTATTGTTACTTGGGAGAGATGATATGATTGGGGGAACCAGATCCAGTTAGACCAGAGAGAAGGAAATTGTTGATGCTACGCTACAAGACCTGCATGACACACCCTGTAGTTCAAGTCTCCGGTGACCACGTCTAAGTATCTGAGACCCCTAGGTGACACTCCTCGTAGTTCTAGTCTCCGGTGGTCATGTCCGAGTGTCTAAGCCCAGGGTGCCAATTTTGAAGGGGTCCAAGCAATTGTTGTTACTTTGGGCCTGTGGCTGATTGATTAAATTTTGGGGCTAGGCCGTGTTGATTGATATTCTGGGTGGTGGACCCCATGATAGATATTTATTGGAGAGAGGCCCCGTGATTGATAATCTGGGATGAGACACATTTGATTACGCTAGGGGGATTCTTTCTCCCATGGGGGATATATCCCACCATTATATTTATGGTCAAACCACTTGGTCCTGACTGACTTTCAATAGGAAGCAAGGTCGGATGTCCCAATGGTTCGAGTCCCTAGGTGATATTAGGCATTCGAGTCCTCGTATGACACCAGCTTCGGATAGTTCAAGGACTCAATTATTGTTTTGATGTTGAGGGCCGAGGGTCCGATAGTTACCTGTGTATCCATTTACCTTTTCACACCTTGATTGTGCTTGGGTGTACCTTGGGGGCTTATGGGGGCTTAGGGAGAGTTTAGGCTTAGACACTAGGGCCTTACACGAACGTACAGCTGATCCTTTGCCTTATGATGTGGAGAGTTGGGCTCTATGATGGTTCTGTAAGGTTTCAGTGATTATCTGTCGGCTATATTATGTACTGGTGTACCTCCTAGGCTTATGGGTGCCCGGGTGGCATACAGGAATAGATAGTAGGGCCTTGCACCAGTGTACAGTACTGTGCTCCTGATTAAATACAATTATGATATGGGTTTACTCAATTTCCTCATATGGTGTTTTTTTTGCTTTGTTGTGATGGGTTCAGTTGTTATTATGGGGTGATCTAATGGGTCTACTGGTTTTTAGATATATTTGAGCTTCCTTATGCATCTATTTCACTCAATCGGCCAATGATGCCTACTGTGTGCCTTATTCTGGTACAAACCTAACTTCTGCATCTTCCCATGGTGTAGGTCCAGGTACCAATCGGGGCTGCTAATTTTTGGGGATCTGGAGAGCAGGAGACTTCTTTTGGTGAGCACTGGCAACTCTGGTTTAATTGCAGTCTCCTTCTTTTGATGCCCATCTTTTGTTTCAAACTCTAGCTCTATTCAATAGTATTATGTATTTGTAGGAGTTTCTTGGGTTGTACATATATTATACTATATTTTCAGCTATATGTATCCAATCATTTACTGTGATCCTTTACAGCTGACTTCCAGATTCTAGGTAGATTCTGTTGTATGTTATTTCTATGTTGATGTGGACTTGATTAGAAGCTAGGTCAGGTACTCTTGTATTGGATTTTTGGCTGGCCTGTAGGTGGGACCTAGTAGGCGCCATTATGATCGGAATCGGGTCATGACAATAATATCCATAAAATAATTCATCAAACAAAAATTGAGAAATTTATCAATAAGAGTAATGACAAAATAACAACAACAACAATAATATACTAATAATAATAATAATAATAATAATAATAATAATAATAATAATAATAATAATAATAATAATAATAATAATAAT
>JAABOM020072995.1:0-35704 GCA_011800125.2 Solanum clarkiae | reverse complement strand
TTTGTGTTGCAAAATTCTGTGCTTGCTTAAGTGATTGTTAGTCTCAATGGAAAGGTTGGAGACGTCTGAGATGCTTTCTACTTTTTACTACAATGACTCACCACGAGTCATAGTCTTCACTATGAGTCATTGTGGCTCCTCATAGAAGGCAACGGTCATCTAGGGTGCCTTATCATTTTTCATGAGAGAAACACTTACGACTCGTAATATCATTTCTGAGTCATAATGGTGAACTCGTAGCCCTGATCTGACTTCTCTAACCGAATCTAAATGAGCTACAAGATAAGGCTACGACTTGTAGGCCCACCCTACGAGTCGTATCAATGCCTCGTAGCTCATTCAAGAATGCTTTTTATTTTATATGTTGGTTCTACTAGGCTGAAGTACGACTCATAGGTTATCTTACGAGTCGTATCTGTAACTTCAATCTGCAACCTTGCATCTGGTTCTTAGTACTTATAGTGTTCTTATGTAACTATTCCTTTTGCTACTTATTAGTTGGAATACAACATATTGGCACTCACGCTTTAACATACTTGCAGAGAAAATGCCTTTAAGAGGACGACGAGGTACTGCTTCTGTTTCAAGTCATTGCCTAAGAGATGAGTCTTTCGAGGAGGAACAGTCCACTGAGGAGATGTATCTGTACCCTGACCCAATGGCGAATGTGCCTTTGGCACGATTACAATCAACCAGGGTACCGATGGAAGTGAGTAGCCCCTCCGAGTCCGATGAGAATGGTAATGAAACTGAGTCAAATGATGATGATTCCACTTCAAGTGTAGATTCTTTTAAGGTGTCTCAGGCTCATTCTGAAGAGACTATTCCTCTACAGCTTGATTATTCAGCAATTAAATCACCTCCACTGACCCTCAAAACACAAGGTGTGTGGTCCAAGCATGAAAGAAATATATGACAAAGGGCTAGAGCTAAAGGGTCAAGGGAGGCCGGTCCGGAGATTTCATGAGGACGCAAGGTTGAAAGATTCTGGGCTAAAGGGTGTACCAGGTTTAGAAGCTGATATTGATCTCCATGGATTAGGATGGTTATCACAAGTGCTAGGAAAGTACGCGCCTTACTTGATCCGAGAATTCTATGCTTCATATTATGCTACTATACGCAGCAACCTTCCAAGGCTCATGAATCCAATTTAGGCACCATGATTAAGAGAAGTCATGGTCAGGGTGAGATAGTCGACATCTCAACAGAGACTATTCGAATGGTGCAATTTGGACCGAATTACAAATCCCCACACTCCATAGTAGAATATAACCATAAGATGGCAGACTTGAGAAAAGTAATTAATCAGAATGATGCTGGGCTGAGAACGAAATTACTAAGGTGGATAGCAGGCCAAATTTGCGAGGAAGGTGTCGAGCCAATATGGGTTACAGACTATGCCAAGAACATTCTAAAGGCCCATCTCTCATTTAGAGCAAAGTTCTAGTGGTCTACTATCTGGATACGCATCAAGCCCACAATCACAGATAATGTGATCACATTAGAGAGGGCCATGTTGTTAACGAGCACCTTGGCAGCGTATGAAATTGATTGGGCTCGTGTCTTGGCAGAATAGATCCACGAGTCAGTAGTCCACAACCATCAAGCATTGCCATTCCCTATTCTGATTCATAGATTATACAAGGAATCAGGTGTGATGGTGTCTCTTCACTTGGACACTCATGTAGAGGCTTTGCGCATAATGGACCCCAGCCTAATCAAGGCTGATGAGAACCCAATCGCCCTACAGAGATCTATCTCACCTCTTATCCCAAAGCCATTCCTGGTAGAGCCGAAGATCCCAGGTTCCCCTCCAATTACCACAGGTACTACTCCGACCACTACAGAGCCCACACATGTGATAAAGATTGAGTCGACACCTTCATCCAGCACTCCAGCACCAACAACTCCTTCTTTATAGGTTGACCCTCTCTTCTCTGCTGTTGTATTTCAAGCTTTATTGCGTAAGATTACTGTAGCAGAGGGGAGGCTTCGTGAGCTGTTAGCATGAGTCTGGCCATTGATTGATAAAATTTTTTAGGACTCTGAGGAGAGGATGAAGGCATTTTCCCACAAGTTAGTTGATGATAGAGTCCGAGCAGTTGATACACGGGTCAATGCGTTTGAGTATAGAGTCCAGAAGAGGCTCGAGGGTGCTAGGTCTGCTAACACGAGTGTGGTGACTGATAAGTTAGCCAGGTTCAAGGCCTATTTATTATAGCTATTGGCAGCCCCCATTCCAGCCCCATAGGTAGCATAGGGAAGTGACGAGGCTTTTGATTAGCTTGCCGACCGTCCAGACACCCGGGGAAAGAGGCACCTTGAGCATACTGACCCAGAGTTGGCCCCTAAGAATCAAAGACAGGAGGAGGATCATACTTGCTGAGGTGGTGCAGGAGTCGATTGTGTTGGCGTCTATGCAGAGAGAGAGCACAGCACGCCCCGCCTGGAGAGGGTACTTCCGACACTGCAGCAGAGGAGGAGAGACAACCTCAGGACCCTGCTGATCAGACCGAGACTGGTGCATAAGCACCAATATGTTTGATTTCTTTTAACCCCAGTTTTATCTTGACATTTTGGCTACTTTGTTCACTTTTTAAACAATCTTGTTTTTATGTGGTTTTTGGTTGTGTTTTAATTATGTTTATGTTGGATATTATTTTTACTTTTACTTTGAATGTTTATTTTTGGTATTTAATGAATGTATGTTTGTATTTCTATGTTATAGTGCTTTGTTTTTATTTTTTTTTGTCTTTACTTTGAGGATAAAGTATCATCTTTTGGTGCGGTGGTGGAAGTTATGGATTAAGATGTGGTCTGAGTAGCCTCAAGTCCATAACTTCCCCTATTTTTGATCTCAAAAATTTTCTTGTCGTGTTTCTTTTTTCTTATGGATGTTTAATTTTTTTGTTGAACCAACATGTCTTAGGAAGTATAGATAATTTATAAATGCATAGTAATGATGTCTTTTGGCATATATATAGTTCTTAGATTTTTTTTGAACTTTTGATGCAAAACTGGGTACCCTCAAAATTTTTGAGGTTGTGATTATTGATGCATTCATATATTTTTGGAGTATATGGCAATGTTTGTTCTAGTATTGTGAAGGTAAGCTGAGACTGAAAGCATGACTTGTGAGTCTATACTTGATTGTGGATGCAAATATCATGTGTATTGTGAGCTTATTTTGATGCATTCATGTATCATTGTATGGACTCAGAACTTGCCCTAGTACTCTAAGATTGGTTTGATGAATTGGTTGATTTGGAAGTGATCTTAGGCCTTTATTTTGATAGTAAGACAACTTTTGCCTAAATGACCTACCAAATGAACTAGTGAATCCCTTGTTCCAAATGTTTGAGCTTCTCATGTACTCATATTTTTCTTGACACCTTGCTAACCTCACCTCATTTGATGAAATACCCTAATATTGGCCCTGATCTATCCTTGAGCATATAAACCTTGATTGAGGCTAAAATCCTAAGGTGAGGGAGGCTGCATTGGTGGCCTTGGTTTGAGGCGTAGATATTGTATACTTCACTTTAGGCTAAAAGCCTAAGTTGATGGTGACTCTTATTTTGGTAAAGTAACAAAAATAATGTAGTTAGTTGAGGTTGAAAGAAAGGAAATGAATAATCATGAGCCGGGTGAAGAAAAAGAAAGAAAAAAGTGCCTTAAGTAAAAAACATATTAGCAAAAATAAGTTCAAAATGAAGGCACAGCTGAAAGTGAAAGAATAAGCCCGGAAAAAGTTTTAAAAGGGGGAAATAAGGGAGGAGTTGGTGAAAGGGTTGGAGTATGAAAGAAAAAAGTGTTGGTAAATATGGTTCAAGGATAGCTTTTAGTCACAATTTACCCAAAATACCATATCAAAGCCTCCTGAACCCATGTTACAAGCCAATAAGTCCTAAAGTGATCCCAATCCACTTTTGAACCAAACCAAAAAATGAGTATAGCAAAAAGCTTTTGGTTTTAGTCATTGTGTATGAATTTCAATTGTGAGAGTGAGAATGCTTCCTCAGTCCCTGATTTCTGAATGTGCTTGAGTGAGTATAAGGGACTTCTTTCTAGTAAGGGCATTTGCACTACTTGATTAGCATATGACTATGGCAGTGATTGGGGAAGGTTAATGCTCCTTAGCTTATCATGGTTAGATTGCTAGGTATCTCATTATGTTCCTATTTACTAAATAGTTTTACAATCCTATTCTGAAAATGGTAGTTGGGTACCTGAATCAGAGAAGTTGATATGTATTCCATTGGTCTACTTGCTATGTATTTCTCTTTGTCTATGTAGATTGAGTCATCATTTGAGGACAAGCAACAATTCTATGTTGAGGATGTGGACGTGGTTTCAAAATACATCACATTTGGTGCCTGAAACAAAGGATTTTGTGAGTTATTAAAGTGATTTTATAGTGTTTTGATGTGTTTTTGTGTTAATCTTGCAGAAACGTAAGGTTGGCGTGATTTTGAAGAAAAGTTGCAGATTTTGCTAAAGCTAGGCCATACAAGCCCACTACGAGTCGTAGCTCACACTACGGTTGTGCCGTAGTAGGAATGTAAGACCAAAAATTAGAAATCTGCCAACTCAAGGCCACTCCTACGAGCCCAGCCCACGAGTTGTAAGACACTTTACGACTCGTACAAGTGGACTCGTAGCGAGAATCAGAGAGCTAAAATATTGGACAAAAAACTAAAGACCAATACTACAATATCAACATACGAATTGTAGACTAAGCAACAAATCATACCTATAGGTCATACCAGTTCATTCCAAGATGCCAAGATCCTGATACGAGACCCCGACTACAACTTGTAGGCCATCCTACAAATCGTAACTATGAAATTTATCAGATGTCAGCTGTCTTTTCTGCAAAAATTTTAGGGTTGTTTTGTACACCCTATAAATAGTTTAAGTTAGATTATTTTGAAGAGAGTTCGAATAGTAGACATCTCTCGATAGATTTTGAAGCTTTTCTTAGGTTTTAGAGTAGATTAGTGTTCTCTTTGGGAAACACATTTTGGGAATTGTAAATCTTGCCTTGTACTCATTGTTGATCAATCAAGCTTGTGGGTTTACAACTTTTGGTGCCTATATCCTTCATTGTTATTGGTGAAACTCGCAACTATGTCTTTTATTTGCATTTTTGTGTGTTTTTCCTTAGCCATGAGTAGCTAAGCACCCACAACTTGCGGTTGTGAGAACCATGGGTAATTGACTCGAAATGACCTAGGTTTTATGCATATTTATGATTAAGGTTTTGAATGTATTGTTTATTTCTCTTCATGATTAATGTTATTTGGTTATGGCCAACACCAAATCCTGCCTACAATAACGATCCCGACCAAAGTAGTGACAAATAGGACAAGGAAGTAGATGACAGGATTAGGTTGAAGTTTTCCTACCTAATCAACCAAACCTGACCAAGGAGAGGTTGACTGGGACAATAGGTAATGGTTAGTTGGCACGCCATGGTAGCCGACCAAACGCCATGGTGAAATTCAACCTGCACCTTCACAAGAGGGCTGGAACAACCTAAGTTACCGTCCTTCATGCAATTCACTAATCATAGTTATCTTATCTAAGGTAATTGAGTCAACGAATCATGGGGAACACAATTTCAATGTTGTTAAAAAAATTAAGCATTTTCCCGTAATCTAGTTAACATTTATTTTATGTTGTTTTTGAATCACAAAAAAACCCCTTCCAGAGATTGTAGTTATAGTAGGAATGATTAGTAGTAAAATCCTATAGTCAAGCCCTGTATTCCTTGTAGATTCGACCCTAACCTCGGTTAGACTAATTACTGATAGAGACCGCTTTCTTATTGGAGCGTGACCATCAGCACCTACTGGCCTTAATACATAAAATACTCCTAATCACAAATGTTCTAGCTACTTCCTGTCCTTTCGTCTCACTTTTCTTTTTCGGCCCTTAGATTTCACAATGCGTCGAATTCAATGCTCCACCTTTATGACGATCTTTGTCGTGTTCATGGTCTTCTTGTTGATGTTGTAAGTATCCTTTCCTCATACCTGGCTTCCTTCTTCGTTGCATTACCATTTCCTCAGAGTAGATGCTTCTTCGTAGTGCTCTATGCCATGCGCTGCCATGGCCATCTCCGCCGCAGCTGCAAAGGAGTACCTTATCATGTTTCACACTCAAACTTACATTGTAAGTCTCTCTGTTTCTCTTCATTTTCTTGCATTCACATCTATCGATTGAGTCTATCTTTTCTTCTCCAGGAGCTGGTGTTATGGATCTGTGGAAGTGCTTGTCTTTCCATCTTGCACATGAACCTTTGCAGTATTTTGTGGAGATTTTTTCTTCCCTTTTTGTTAACATCCTGATTAGACCCCTCTCAATCATCCCCATCCCATAGGTTCAATATTTTTCTAGCATAATAGACCTAACCGACATGTTTCTCTGTATTTTGTGTAACCATACTATAAATATCCCTCTTGTATGCATGATGATCTGATGTGCATCCTCACCTAGAACCATTAAAAATAGGTCTAGTACTAACTCTTGATAGCTGGAATTTGGGACTTATGTATGTTCAGGATTCTTCTAGTTGTAATTGGTAGTTGTGCAAATGTAAAGAACTGTTGCTTCACTTCCCTGTTGAATGCCTCGTTAGCAATCGTATTAGCAAGTTGATTACCTTCTCTAAAAATACGAGCAATCTGGAAATTGATCTTCAGTCATAAGCATAGAATCTCCTCAATTAGCTCAATAACCTCCCATGGTATCTTCTATTCCCTCTTTAAATACCTGATCAAACACAAAGAGTCAGATTCCAACATAATGTCTTATATGTTGTGTGTCTGACAATATTGCAATGCTTTCCAAATTGCAGTGGCTTCTGCAGCAATGTTTGTTATGATTCCTATCGTATTAGCCTCTACATATACAAAATCCCCACTAATGTCCCTTATACAGAAACCATAGGAACTAAACCCAGGGTTACCTTTACAAGCCCTATCAATGTTACACTTCACCAGCACCCTAGTAGGTAGTTTCCATCTAACTATCTTGAAGAACAGACTCCTTTTATGGTTTTGAATTCTATCCAAACTATCTACCCACCTCTTAGGAACATCTACCCACTTGGGGTATCTACTCCTAATTAGTTGGTAGAAAGTTTTCTCACATCTGTCCTTAAGCATAAAGTATGGTACCTGTTTCCCATTCCTGATTTGATTTCTCCTCTTCCACAATTCCCAGATGAGGATGGCTGGGATGCACCTACGTAAATCCTTGGTTCTTTCATTCTCCACAGCAGTCCAACATTTAACAATCACTGTGAATAAGTGATTACTCTCCACCTTGTAGACTGCACAAGAAAAACTGCTTCCATAGCTTAAGAGCTGTGGGAGCTACTAGAAATAAATGACCCATAGTCTCTTCACATCACATATTGCAACAATAACATTAGGAGACCATGGGGATTTTACATCTCTTTATCACATCATCTGTAGGCACTCTGCCTTGAAGAGTTCTCCATAGAAAAAATGAGATCTTATAAGGCAGTCCCTTATTCCAAACAAATTTAGCACATTCCTTCTTCTCCCTCTTTGTTCTAATGATGTGATAGGCAGACTAGATGTGAAAAGACCAGACTATGAACCAGTCCAGCAAGCTTTATAAACCACCTCCTCCTTAGCAGGTTTGAAGTTGTTGATAATGATCTCCTTCATCTCACCAGAAACAGTCCTTTCCAACCTATCTTCATCCCATCCATTCCCATTTACAAATTCTTTGACCTCCACTTCCTCCTCAGCAACTTAATTCCCTTCAACATAGTATAATGCTCCAATCTTAGTTCAGTTGTCATACTAGAAGCTGGAATTTTCAACCTTCACCCGCTACCAAATGTAAGGCTCCACCTCCTCCCTGATATTCTATATACTTCTCTCATATTGAGAAGCGACAAAAGTCGTAACCATCACAGGATATTGCTTTTTACAATCTTGTTTCCAATATAAGTGCTCCACAAGGAACGAAGAGACGATCTGAAACTCCACCAAAGCTTTGCATGCATTGCTTTGGTGATGTCATTAATAGATCAAAAACCAAGTCCACCTTCCTCAATTGGATAACACATGTCCTCCCAAGCTACCCAATGCTTCCTCCTTTCACAACCAGTGGCCCCCAAAAGAATTTGGCAAAGAGCTAATGCATCTTCTTTATAACTCCTTTAGGAGGTGTCAATGTTGATAACATGTGAATAGGCATGGATTACAACACATGATTAATAAGAATATACTTTCCCCTGTAAGACAGAAACCTATTTTGCTAGGAAAAAATCCTCCTAGCAATCTTTTTGATTAAGTCCTCAAAATAAATGCTACATTTTCTCCCATAATAGACAGGACACCCCAAATAGGTAAATGGAAAGTCTCCTTGTCTGATCCCAGTCAACTTTCTTAGCCTAATAGAGAAAATGAGAGGAATCTTCTCATGTAGATAGAAGCAACTTTTATATTTATTAATTAGTTGACTACAGTCTTCCTCATAATCCCTCAAAACCCTCATCATCTTTATGATTGAGACCCTCTCTCCAAAGCAGAACAATATAGTATCATCAACATATGAGAGGTGGTTAATTTTAGGGACTCTATTTGGGTAACCCATACACTATAAATTTTGGGTCATTATAAAGGTTGTTCAAACCCCTAGACAAGACCTCAGCAACAATGATAAATAAAGAGGGAGATAATGGGCCACCTTGTTTAAGTCCCCTAGTGGATTGAAATAGCCATAGGATTGTCCATTGAGACACACTGAATACCAATTATTAGATAACAGCCTCCATACCATATCAATGATCACCTCAGAGAAATCGAACTTCCTCAACACTTCCGTTAGGAAAATCTAGGAAACCCTATCATAAGCCTTAGTCATGTCAAGCTTGACCACCACATTGGTAGTTTTATTCCTTTTGTTGATATCACCAATAATTTCCTCAGCAAGTAACACATTTTCTATAATACTTCCCTTCTTTACAAACCCAGTTTGATTAGGAGAAATAAGCTCAGGCAATACCTCTACTATTCTGTCATGTATTACTGTGAAAATTACTGTATTAATAAAATAACTTACACTTATTGGTCTAAGATCAGAAAATGTTCTCATCATCTCTTTCTTTGATAGTAGAACCAAACTGGTATGGGAGACATAACTTGGCTGACATTGCCCACAAAGGAAAGCCTTTACCACATTTACCATATCTTCTGATACAATATCTCAACACTCTTGATAGAACATCTTGTAAATTTATTTGGACCTGCTGCACTTGTTCCATCAAGCTGGAAAGCTTCCCTCCTTACCTCCTCATCATCTGGAAATCTTGTTAATCTTTCACTCTCCTCAATGTTTATCAGCTTTAGAATGCTTTCAACCATTGAATATTCTCGTTCATGAGTGTCTTCTTGGAACTGCTTATGAAATACCTTAACAGCTTCCTGCCCCATCACTCCCTCATCTAAAATAACATTCCCAGCACTATCCTCAATTTCATCAATCGCCAGTTTTCTCCTCTTCCCTTGGACATAAGCATGGAAAAATTTTGTATTTCTTCCCCCATCAACAAACCATTTCGTCCCCGACTTCTGTCTCTAAAAATCTTTTCCTCTAACTTTATAAATCTTTTAAGCTCGGCTTCCACCCTTCCCAACTCAAATCTTTTTTTCGAATTGGGATCAATTTCGAATTGTTCTTCTTTTACTTTAATAGCATCCTCAAGTGCAGCTATTTGCATGAAAATATTCCCATATTCCTTTTTGCTCCACTCCACCAATGTCTTTTTGAGGTTTCTCATCTTGGTGTGCAAAACAAAGAATGGGCACCTAGAAAAATCAACTTTCCAGTAACTCTCCACCACCTCTTTCAAGTTTTTGTTTAGCACCAAAATTTGAGGAATTTGAATGGTTTCATCACCCTATTAGCAAATTTATTACTTATGACATGCAGTGGTGCATCTGACACTTGTCGAAAAAAAAAGCTCCACCTCCACTTGGGAAACTAAATCAAGGAACTCCTGATTCTCAAATACCCTATCCAACCTTTCGAATATACATGCCTTATTAATTCTACCATTCCACCACATATATTTACTCCCTGAAAACTTCATGTCTATTAGTGCACAAACATTTACACAATTTGCAAAGTCTGTTATTTCTTTGCTGCATCAAAGTCAAACCCGCTAATTTCTCTTCCTCATTTAATATAATATTGAAATCTCCTCCAACTATCCATGGAAGTCCCTCCCCATTCAAGGACTCTAATTCATCCCATAATTCTAACCTCTTCACTTCTGTACACCTACAAAGATTGAAGAAATGATAAAGTGATTTCCTCCCTTTCTAAACTTCACTGATAATTGTTGTGGGCTATCCAGTATAACTGAACCATCCCAGTCCTCCTTCCAAAAACTCTAAATCTTTTAGGATTGATTTACCAAGGCATTATCAAAATCAAGTATTGTTCTATAATGATGTATCTCCCCAGGACCCTTAAAGGGTTCCATAACAGCAATAAATGAATATTGATGTCTTTTATTTAGGTTAACCAATCGCCCAAATGCATTTTGCGTGTTGACTGACCTAATGTTTCAAAAAAAGGCCTCCCCAATCATAGAGTACAAATTCTGGCCTTACCCTTACTATTCCATGTTCGTACCTGTAGAGGCACTTGAGATTACAACTTTTATCTTACAAGCTATCAGTGTGTCTTGGTGATAGGACCCCAGTCTTATTAGCATTAACAATATTTTTCACCATTCTGTCATTATCCTCCCCTCCTGCATAGTGTCTGGGACCTCTTCTTTCTCCCCTTCACTCCCTCCTTCATGACCCGACATACCCTCATCTGAATCCACCTGTATAGGCTCCCTAGACGTTTCATCTTTCGCAGGTTAATCAGATGTGTCACCCCACATCCTGATTGTTCTGATTGACAGTGCTACCCTCAGGAATTTCCTTCCCCTCATTGCCTTCGCAACTAGTTGAATGCACATTTTCATGCACTATTTCTTTCCTATCATGCAGTTCCTGTTGAGGGTTGCCATTACCACTCTCTGAAACTTTCTCCGGACTTTCGTTTCTGGGGAAAGTTCCCTCTACCCATTCTGTGGTAGATTTCACACTAGTGTTATCTTTCCTAGATTGCTCCCCTTCTAGATGTTGCTCCTTCTCCCCTTTTTCTCTGAAATTTGCAAATTTATTCTGAGTATTCACTTTCTACATCTAGACAGGCTGTTGTGGCTTCTCCCCCCTCCCATTCTTCTTTTTAGGTTCAACAAACCCATCAGTATGCTCCTTTGTTTGCCCTACGAAGCATCCACCACTTTTGTCTACTCCTTCTTGTCACCTTTTTCGACCTGTGGATCTTTCTTATCCTTCTCCTTCTCTTCCTCATTGTTATCCTTGTATTTCTTTGTATAACATAAGGTTCTTCACATAGCATTGCTCTTCATTGTATCCCTGAATAGAATATGTAGTGCAATATTTTGGCAAATAATCATTCTTAATTGGTATCCACTTGTCTTGAACTTCCCCATCCTCCTTTTTGTTGCCAATCTTAATTCATTTTGGGAATTCACCAAGTAGGTCAACCTCCACTTTTACGCTAGTGCAACTAGGTCTGACTTTGTTTCTAGTGGCCATGTCGACCTGCAATGGCTTGCCCACCGCAGCAGCCAGTGAAAACATTTCCTCGTCACAAAAAAAGTTCGGAGGAAGAGATGGAAACAAAATCCAAGCGACTGCCGTTGTCATTTCTGCCTCCGGATTGAACATAGGTTCCTAGGATACGACCAGTTCAGATGAGTAATATAAAAGACTGGCTTCGACAGCAAATGGACATAGTCCTCTAATAATGAAGCCCTAATTAGAATATGTCAATTACGGAATAAGCCAATAGAACACTACCCCTTCAATTCACATTTTTTAGGGATAATCTTGGAAGATCGTGAATATACGGCCATCCGTACGAAAATTTTCCAATAATGGCGTACTGGAGGTTTTCGTGAATGATCATGTTGTCTACCTCTTTTTGCTCCCAGATCATGATCGGCTCGCCACGCAAATATGTAATAGCTTTTGTAGTCACGATTGTCTCAAGAGGTACTGAATGGCAAACCATGTTCATATATGACCTTGTAGTCTGTGATCCCCCCTCACAGGGAGGCCGACCGCCAGCCATGATGTCAAAGCAGCCAGAAAATCAACGACAGCGGCTTATCTAGGGTTCCAATAAATTAGGATTCCTTTCTATACTCTCGTGTTATTGTAGTTGATTTTTATTATTTGTTATTGTTATCTAGGGTTGATTTCAGTACCCTTCGGTATAAAATGCCCCTGTTATCTACCTTTGGATCTAAACATACCCTCTATTAAACTTTTTGGCTCACTTATACCTTTGAAACTAACAACCATCTCTTTTATTTAAAAAAAATATATATTTATTATGTTTCATTTTCTTATTATAGAATAAAGTAAAACCCCATTCTCAATTTTTAAAAAAAAAAAAAAATCTTATAATCTTATTTTTTAAAGTTCTTTTTGGGTTATAAAGAAAAAGATTTTTTTGGTTTGGACAAAATATGTGAAAAATCTAATTAAAAAAAACTAGTATTTTTACTGTTGTTTATTTTTTAAAACTTTTTTTAGGGCCAAGAAGAAGGTATATTTTTTTGCATTTAATAAATTATGAAAAAAAAAGTTAAAAAAACTCGCTTAAAAATCTAAAGTTACAACGATATATATTTTGAAAATTTTTAAAAATATCTGCACATATTTGTATTTTATTTAGATAAAATAATTAACCTTTTAAGAAGACAAGCGATTTAGTAGAATCGACTTAGATTTCTTTAGTTTTTTTTTATTTAATAAAATTTGAATAGTTTTTCGTTATTTTTATTATAACATTAAAAAAATTAAAACTTACTCTTTGGATTAATTAAAAACTTACTTTTTCATCAATTTTATATATTTTTTTAAAAATTTCTTTTTTAGAAAGCTAAATCGGTTAATTATTTTTATAAATCACTTTGATCCTTATAGAGATAAATTATTTCGATTTTGATAAATTATGAAAAGAAATCTGATACAGATAGTGATTTAATTTATTTCATAAGAAAATAAAATATAATAAATATTTAAAAAAAGAGGGGATGATTAGTTTAAGGGTATAAATGAGCCGAAAAGATTAATGAAGGAAAATTTTGGACTCAAAGGTTAAAACGGGAGCATTTTAGGCCCAATAGGTGAATAGAGATCATTTTTGTACTATTTTCAATAGTTCAAGAGCATTTTTGGCCCTTTTCCGTTAATTGAAAAACAAACTTCAAATTATAACTCTGTGGTTATGTTTTTAAAAAATAAATATCAAAACAAATCAAACCTTACTTTTGAATTAGAAAAACAAAATACTAGCAACTTTTGTGCGCAATTTATTTTAGAAAAAAATTCTACTAACTTTTGAATCCTTTGAAATTCAACTACTGTATACATATGCCATTAACCTACAGATAGAAACATAATTATTTTGTATATTTTTTCTACCTATTAGGATGTAAAATGCAGAAGAAATAAAAATTACTTTCCGAGGAGTGATTAATCTATTTGTGTGTTAATCACCACACTTTTGAAAGGTAACCAAGTAGTCCTCCTTCGACAAGCTCGAACCATCTATTACTAACTCAAACGTTTTAGAAAAAATTCAAAAGCGAAGGCTCTTCTATTTAGACTTTTCGTTTTACCTTTAATGACAAGCTTTATGACATACAACGTTATGCCTTATTTGAAATTTAAAATTTCAAAGTTTTATAGCTACACAAACATTTTAACATATTAAATATCACAAATTTCAAATATATTTTTCTTTTCTTTTTTTTTAAACGCCTGCCTCAGCCGAATGACGACATATAAATTACAATATTGGAGAGAGATTTAACTAGGTTTATTCCATGCAAAGCAGAGCCTTTGATTAACATTCTTGAAATTAACCGGAGACAATGAGTTTTATGATTAGCTACAAAAATAATATTTCTTTTCTACTATGTTGCGTTTTTTTGCAAGTCAATTAAATTTTACTAATCTTTAAAGATAAATTAAATTAAATTGATATTTTAAAATAAGAATTTAGATATTCAAAAACTAGAAGAAAGGTAGTATTGACTGCAATATTTTTCATATTAATATGTGTATGACAATAAAATTCGCGTCTTAGAAAATATTATTCAAGGAACAAAAAATATTGCAACAATCGTGGTATTTTATTTAAGGAGTGAGTTCTACAATCTCTATGAATCCTCTAATTTGCCTTTTCAAACATAAATTCAAGGGCTCTTTAGCTTATTCTTGAATCTTGAAAACTTGATGGATTCGATCTTGACTTGTATTTGAATTCAAGGGCTTTTGGACTTGATCTTGAATTCGATGGTCTTGATCTTGATATATGAATTTGATGATCTTGAACTAGAACTTTATATGATCTTGTTCTTGAACTTGATCTTGACTTGTACTTGAATCCAAGCGCCGATTTCTTGATTTCTTGAATTCTTCTTGTTGCTTGTAGAGAAATCTGCGCGTTTGATCCACGAGCTCTCTCTGACTTCTTGTTAGAATTTTTGATGTTCATTCTGAATTATGAGGACCCCTTTATATGGTTGTAGAATAAAAGGGTTGTAGAATAAAGGAGTCATGATAGAATCAAAACCTTCTTCCGGCTAATCAAATTTAAGGTGACATGGTGCAGGAAAAGTGATAAGAATAGGACTCCCTGAGTTATAATGGAATTAGGCTTTCTTCTGGCCAATCAGATTTAATGTGACATAACATAAGAAAATTGATACGGATAGGACTCCTTTCAAGTGACATGGCGATATTTGATTGGTTGAGATACATCACTTGCACATGTGACACATATTTATTTGCCTTTGATTTAGATAGGAATACCATGTCATTTTGACACATGGCGTGATCCTATTAATTTCTTTATTTGACTTGGCATGCCATGTCATCCAACACGTTGCATCAAGTGGGCCTCTAGGATGGGGAATATTGGGTCTAATGAAGTGGGTCATCCTTTGTAGCCAAATAATTGAATTTGGGCTTTTAATTAAATCCATATTCTATTGAAATTAATTAATTAACTCAATTATATTAGTCCATAATATTTATTTGGACTAATATGTTTTAAATTCATAATATTCGAATCATATTATAAAATTTATATTTTAATAAATTCTATATGATTACAAATGACCTTACTTCAAGTCTCATCGAAATATTTTATTTTTGAAGACTAGGCTTAAAGTATTAGATTAAATATAAACAAAATTATTCATATAATTTCATTATTTCACACCACTTTCTTCGAAAGAGTGGCTTATATAGAAATACTATGAAAAAAAAGATTATGCAAATGTATGCATAGTAATCCTTTTGCTCCGCGTATACATGCCCCTTTAATTTGCCTCTTTTTTCCTTAATTAATCTAATAAGGATTCCTTGTCCTATTTACTTTCATACAGCAAAATCTCACCGCATTGGTCGGTAAAGCAACATTGTCATATCCCTTTGGGATGAGAAAACCTAAGCCGCCAACGACTAGGAGTAAACTAACTATAATTGTTCGTCTATAAATAGATTCTTACTTCTCATAATTTAAGCATCAACTTTCGAATTCTTTCTCGGAATTTATCAACACTACTTTTTATCCAGAATCATCTCACTATCAATAGGTAATTCTCTCCTCTTTGTGTATTCTTCTGTTTCCCCTCTTTCTTTGTTTTAGTCACGAGTATCTTGCATTTCATATGAAAGTGATTTTTTAAAAAAGAATAAACATGCTTTTAATTCATCAATAAATAACTTCTTTGGTTGATGAATCATCTCTTTAATTTTTTGTTTAATCACATTGTATCTCATATCAAAGGGACTAAAAGAAGGAGTATACATGTAATCAATCCATCAAGAAATAACTTTTGATTGATGAATCATCACTTTTTTTTTTATAATCACATTGTATTTCATATGAAAGTGACTAAAAAAAGAATGTACATATATTTAATTCATCAAGAAATAGTTTCTTTGGTTGATGAATCATCTCTTTTTTAAATTACATGAGTATTTTGTATTTCATACGAAAGTGACTAAAAAAAGAATATACATATATTTAATTCATCAAGAAATAGTTTCTTTGGTTGATGAATCATGTTTTCTTTTTGTTAATCACATGGATATCTTGCATTACATATGAAAGTTGAAAGTGATTTTAAAAAGGAATATACATACTTTTAATTCATCAAGAAATAACTTCTTTGGTTGATGAATCATCTCCTTTTTTGTTTAATCACATGCTCCTGAATAACCTTATTTTTATCCCTTTTTTTGAGAAGAATAAAATAAAAATACTTACAAAGAAAAATGATAATTTTTTTCCTTGTAATAAAGAGTCTATGGTTATTGCATTTTCTTGTTAACTTGGTCCACAATTTTCTTGTGTTGTAGGGCCATAATCAAGATTCTTGGCATTATAAGAATTTGGTCTTGAGGTGTGAAGGGATGGATCCACATCCCCCACCTTAAGCAAAGGTAACTTTATGGTAGTTGTTATCACGCAAAGGAATGGATACTCATTCCCGCTTTAAGAACAAGGTAACTTTATGGTAGTTCTTATCGCACAAAGGAATGGATACTCATTCTCGCCTTAAGAACAAGGTAATTTTATGGTAGTTCTTATCGCGCAAAGGAATGGATACTCATTCCCGCCTTAAGAACAAGGTAACTTTATGGTAGTTCTTATCGCGCAAAGGAATAGATACTCATTCCTGCCTTAAGAATAAGGTAACTTTATGGTAGTTCTTAACACGCAAAGGAATGGATACTCATTCCCGCCCTAAGAACAAGTAACTTTATGATAGTTCTTATCGCGCAAAGGAATAGATACTCATTCCCGCCTAAAGAACAACAAAGAGCTTTTCCTAACAAGATTCTATTGGTATATTTTTCTTGTCGCTTTACTTAAGTCCATCACTAATGACTTCTTCTATTCCTTGCAGTTTGAAAAGATGGTGATTTTCAGGCAGTACATCTCTCCTTCCACTAAACTTAAGTATCTTGTAGTCGAAACTGAAGATGGGGTGGACTAAACCAGGTTTCTGACTCAAACTCCATTAGCTTGTCGATATGTGAGTTTGTGGCCTTCTTTGAAAAAAGCCCACTTAATATGGAGAATTGGACTTCAGTGAAAACTCATAATTCCAATAAGCTACTCAAGTTGTGGTCTCTTCAAGCACTAGATCATCATCATGCTAACATTGCAACTTCCTTTCCAAGCTTAGGTTATGGCATAATTCAAGGTGCAGTTCGCTGGGAAGACACGATGATAGTTGAGGGAGAGTATCGCCACATTCCAGGTTATTGGGAGTGGACCGAAGATGTACTTGGTAGGTGTCAAGAAGCTTTGGGTATGGCTCAAATTTATGATGTCGTTTATGCATTATGTTTCACTTATGATCGTAATTCAGATATTTTACGAGCATTCTGTGAAGCTTGGTGCCCCAAAACAAACACGCTTCTTACATCTATTGGGGAATTATTCATTTCTTTATGGAATTTACATGTCTTTGGAGGTTTATGAATTTTAGGTTCTTTTTACGAAGAATTGGTACCTGAGGTCAAGGAACTTACTGAGTTTGATGAAAAGAAGACAAAATATCTTCCTCGGACTTGTGAATATTTATTTGCAGCCTATCATCATCATCGGGGTGCTAACCAAAGGCTATCTTTTAGCCAATGGATAGAGTTTTGGTGCAAGAGACCCTTAAGGTATGGACCTGCTCCACCTAGGCAGGGAGAGAAATCTTCTTGTCTTGAACTAGTATATAATCCTAGTGGAACTTTGCCTAACACAAGGAGATAGTCTTATGTTGAAGAAATGGTATTCTCCAAGATCGGGGTGAACTCTAACAAAAGAGATGAGACATATATGGAAGCCTTCTTAGCTTGTTGTTTGTGCACTTTTGTCCTTCAAAATGAGGAAGGTCATTATATTTGTCCTGGGACTTTAAAGATGGCAAGATTGATGGCGAGTGGGAAAAGGGTCAGTCTCGCAATTCCGGTGTTGGTCAGTATCTACAATGGTTTGAACAAGATCTCAACTGCATCCCAACTTAATCAAATTATAGCCTGCTTCCCCATTCATAATATTTATGGTTGGCTTGCTCATTATTTCAAGACTCATTTCGCATTTGCCAATGGGCCCTTTGTTGTGGTAGTATATTCTGGAGAAGGAGTCGCAGGGCACTTTGATAAAAATGATGCGAGGAAATGCATCCATGGTGGTGAGAATGTTGTTTGGTCCTCTACTATATTGGATAAGAAGTATGCTTACTTTTATGTAGATAATGATCGTGCACCAGAGTTGGAGATGAGCTACTTCATGAGTATCCATTTCAATTATCTTCCCCTTACATGAAAAAATTCATTTATCATTGAGCCATACATTCCACACCGCTTCAGTCTCAGTTTGGATTCTTCCAAAACATTCCTGGTATTATGAAGAATGATATTCGCAGTGCTCCTTTGGACAAGGGACTTATATTTTGGTGGATCTGCACTATGAGTAGATCTTTGTCATGAGAAACTTTTCCCTTAACCATGCCTAATGCGGGAGACTCTTTTAGATCTGACTATCAGATTTGGTGGAAGAAGACTCATGGGAATTTCCTTAGTGATCATTTGCAGGGTTTGGTGAATGCTGCTGGACCAACTCCTGTTGTACCCTTAGAGGGTTCGGATGAAGTATGTATATCCAAAGTCCTCAATGCTGATGCATAAGATACTCTTTCTTTGGGTGCCAAGGCATCCGGATAGCGTAATAAAGGAAAATCTCGACCCCCTCTAGTGGCACCAAAAGAAAACTTATCTACTCAAGCTGCTCGAGTTCCTAAAAGGTTGCTTCAATATGAGAGTGAGAGTAGTAGTAGAGATTGTTGTTGGAAGAGAATAAAGGTACATCCAGATGAAAATGTTGCTATGCCCCTGGTTGAACTACATGATGAGACAAGCGGCCCCTCGAGGACCACAACAACACCTATTAAAGAGGTATAATCTAGACTTCCCTTATCGTGTATGTCTTAGCTCCCCTTTTTGATTATTCATCCCCCCTTTTTAAATGCAGGTGAATAAAAGGAAAACTTCCATATTTTGTGACGAGGTCAAAGATACTTTGAAGTCTAGTGCACATGACTACCCAATGGCTGCTATGTCCGTATTTGATGGGAAATGGGTTGTCCTAGATGCTCAAAAGAATTTCATCTCTTCTCTTTAGACCATTATTTGAGAAAAACTTTCCAAATGTGATGTAGATTCTGCTTCCTCTCTTAAAGATGAGATCCAACTAATTATCAAGGAGGTGAAATGCAAACATGTGGATATCTCGCCTTTGATAAAATTATTAGACTCTTTCTTTAAGTTTGGTACCTTGTATGACCAAGCAAGATCAACCCTTCATGATATGGATATGGAGATTGCAAGAAAAGAGTTGTTTCTATAAGAGGGAGAACGTCTTTCAAATACCATGCTTGAGGAGTATGAGAAGGTTAGAATGATGTCCTCTCTCCAACAATCACTGAGGAACACGAGAAGGAAGATAAGAGAGCTATGCAAAAAGGCACAAGCTTTGGAAGCCCTTTTAGCAACTGACAAGGATGAAGTCAAAAAGACCAAGCTAGCTACTGCACTTGAAGATAAGGAATTCGATGCATGCTCTGACACAGATTTGTCCAATGGCTTGGACCAAAAGAAGGAGCATTTAGAGGCTTTGCATTAAGAGCTGAATAACTATAATTTATGCTTAGATTAGATTTATTTCCCTTTTTTTTCTTCTTTTGCTTATTTTATTTTCTTTAGAGTTTAGATGATATGTTAGATGATTTATGTTATTGATATTTTTTTCCTTGTATTATACTATGCATCTTTATGGCCTCTTTTCTTTTATTGCATTCTCCCTCTTGAATTCGCTTTGGTTGCAATCTTTAACAATGCAAACTTGACCCATAACTTATAGGCTAATAAGAACAACATAAGCTCTACTTGCAAACACTAAAACTATTAATGTTTCAACTTATAAGATATGTCTTAAGGACTTCCAAAGCTTGAACATTTTAACTTTCAAACTTGATATCTTTCTTTTGTTAGTTTGAAGGCATTTAGCAATCTTGAACTTCCACTTGAAGGCATCAACTTTCAACTTTGTAAAAATTTGAAGACTCTGATTTTATCCACATGCTTGACTTGGAATCACCCCTTAGGTTTGGGGGATTTAAATGCCTCAACTCTATACTTGGAGGATTTCAACTTGCATTCTTGGAAGATTTGAGGGCTTCAAGTCGTGTATTTGGAGGATTTGAAGACTTTCAAGTATACTATTAGTGAAAACCATATTTGATAGGGGTTTGCCCCCATAGAGTCACCACCATTTGGTATGAGTCCAAAGTTTGATGAAAGGTACTCATAGCTTTAACACTCATGTAAGAGATCAAGTGGGGGACATATGGTTTTTTTGACACTCATGCAACTGAACTTAGAATATAATTCCAAGTGCCTACGTACCTCAAAGAAGAGGATCAAGTCATAATGTAGTTCTGGGAGAGTGAGTGTTTTTTTTCTTTCTTATTTTTTCTCGGTGTGCCGACACAGTTTAATACTCTTGCAGGGTAGGAGTAACATGAAGTTTATGCTGGTACATCATGGAGTGTCATCTCACTTCAAGGGTAGTACCTCTTAAGGAACTTTGCATTTATGGGACCAATCCTTAGGCCATCTGCATCAACAAGTTTGTAAGCACCATTTGAATACGCTTCTTGTACTACATATGGTCCATCCCACTTCGAGATGAATTTGCCCTAGACTTACGTGAAGTGATAATGGGCCTCCTTATTGTGAGGACTTGGTCTTCGACTTTAAAGCACCTCAGGCAAACCTTTTCTTTAAAAGCAAGAGATAGACGGGCCTGGTAGTATTCAAGATTTTGTTGAGCTTCGAGCCTCTTTTCATCTAGTTCTTCTAACTCAGAGAGATGTTGTCGAGCATTCTCTTCTTCGGTATATCCCTCTTGAATAGCAAGTCTCAAGGAAGGTATTTGTCGCTCAAGTGGCAGGACTACTTCAACTCCAAAAGCAAGCAAATATGGGGTTGCTTGAGTTGGTGTGCGATATGTTGTTGTATATGCCCATAAAGCTCCTTCTATTCTTTCATGCCAGTCTCGTTTGGACCTAGAGACTACTTTCTTCAGGAGATTGCATAGAGTCTTATTGAATGCTTCAACAAGACCATTGGCAGCAGCACGATACATTGAGGATTTGCGCTGCTTGAAGCCGAAAAGATCACAAATCTTATTCACCAATTTGTTATCAAATGGCTTTCCATTGTCAGTTATTATCTATCGTGGAATGCTGAATCGGTATATGATATTCACTTGAATAAAGTTTGCAACATTCTCCTTTTTTACTTCTTTGAGAGCGACAGCTTTGGCCCATTTTGAGAAGTAATTCATTGCAGCCAAGATATATAGGTGTCCACCAAAAGATTTTGGGAGTGGTCCAACTATATCCAATCCCCAAGCATCAAATGGCCAGGATGCAACAGTCGAGTGTAAAACTTTAGGCGGTTGATGTATAAAGTTTGCATGGAATTGACAAGTTTTACACCTTCGAGAATAATCCAAGCAATATTTTACCGTGGTTAGCCAATAATACCCCATTCTCTTTATGTGAAAGTGGAGCTTTAGTCTAGATTGATACGATCCACATACTCTCTAATGTGCTTCTTGAAGATCTTAACTTGCTTCTTCCTCTCCGAGACATCGAAGGAGTAGCCCCTTAAAAGATCTTCTATATAGTGTGTCCTTATAATAAAGGAAATGAGGTGCATGACGATGGATGTCGATCTTTCTTCTGGCCTCTTCTAGGAGTATCCTGTAACATAAATAGTCGATGATATCTTGTCGTCAGTTCTCTCTGTTGGCTTTGGAAACTGCAACAACATGCTCAAGCTTATTCTTCATATATTCATCTTCATCTAGTGGTGGTACTACCCATTGTTGGCATATTGTAACTTGCGTTTGATCAGGAAGAGTTAGAATTGAAGCTAGACCAGCTAAGGAAATAATTGTTTTATTTTCCTTTCTCGACACATGTTGGAGGGTTACATCTCCAAACCATCCTATTAACGTTTGAGCATTACAGTGATATGGGCACAGTTTGGGCTTTCTAACCTCATAAGTTCCCAAAAGTTGTTTAATGACTAGCTGAGAGTAACCAAAGACTTGCAGTTGCAATTGTTTCATATCGACAACCATTTCGAGACCAAGTATCAATGCCTGATATTTTGCGACATTATTGGAGCAACGTTGTTTCAATGTGAAGGAGAATGGTAGAACCTCTCTTTGTGAAGTGACAAACACCACTCCAGCGCCAGCTCCACCACGATGTGCAGCTCTATCAAGGTGCATCTTCCAAAGAGGTTGTATTTCAATAGCCATAGCATCTTCATTAGGGAGCTCATCAGTTAGCTCCTAGTCATCTGGTATCGGATGGTGTGCCAAGAAGTCTGCTAATGCTTGTCCCTTTACAACTTTTTGAGGGACGTGCATGATCTCAAACTGCTGGGATTAGAGATACCACCTTGCCAGTCGGTCACTGAGGACTAGTTTCAACATGACAAACTTGATGGGATTTGCTTTAGATATGAGGCGAACAACTTGAGCTTGAAAATAATGCTTCATATTTTGAATTGAGAAGACTAGAGCCTAACATAACTTTTCGATTAGCGAATAATTCGGTTCATTTGATGTCATCATTCTGCTCGAGTAGTAGAGGGAGTTTTCTTTGCCTTCACTATTCTTTTGAGCTAATAGGGCTCCAGCGGACCTTTCTTATGTCGCAATGTAGAGTATCAATGGATTTCCTGGTATAGGGACTGCTAAAACTTGAGGGTTTGCCAGATATGCTTTGGTACTTTCAAAAGCTTCACTACATGTTTGGTACCACTTAAAAGGAACACTGTTCTTCATAAGATGACTGAATGGTTGGCATCTCCTAGCTAGATTCGAGATGAACGTCCTTAGGTAAGCTAACTTTTCTTTAAGGATTTTTAACTCATGTATGTCTCGAGGATTGGGCATCTTCAAGATGCATCACTTTTAGCTTGATCAATCTCGATCCCTCGTTGTCGCACAATAAAAGCCAAGAAATTTGCCAGAATTAACCCCAAAGGCACATTTAATGGCTTCATCCTTAGCTGATATCTTTGGAGCAATTCAAACACCATTCTTAAGTTTTTCAAATGGTTGCCCCTCTTTCTCGACTTCACCACCAAGTCATCAACATAACAACATTCAACATTTTTATGGAGTAAGTCATCAAGTATATTCTGCATAGCCCTTTGATATATGGCACCAACATTTTTTAGACCAAAAGGCATCACTTTGTAGCAATATATACCTTTAGGGTTGCGAAATGCGGTGAGTTCTTCATCCCTTGGTGACATGCAGATTTGATTATAGCCAAAAGAACCATCCATGAATGACATTGCCTCGTAACCAGTTATAGAATCAATCATTAGCTCTGGAATGGGTAGTAGGAACTCATCTTTGGGACATGCATTATTGAGATTTCTGAAGTCAACACAAACTCGAATTTGGCCATTCTTCTTCCTCAAAAGAACAATGCTTGAAATCCACGTGGGGTATTTAACTTCACGAATGAAGCCTGCCTCAATAAGCTTGTTTACTTCATTCTCAATTAATGGGACCAACTCTTGCCTAAAACATCTTTGGGTCTGCTTCACAGGGAGAGCACCATTCTTGACTGCCAATTGGTAGACCGCTACTTTAGGATTCAAGCCAGGCATTTCTTTGTAACTCCAAGCGAAGACATGCTTATACTCTTTGAGAAAATTCATATAAGCGTTTTCTTCCTCAATTTCTAGAAAAGCTCTTGAGTAAGTTGTCCTTGGGTCTTCATCAGTGCTAAGGTTAACTTCTTTTAAAGGATCTATCATGGCTTTCACTCCTTCTTCTAGTTCTGGTGGAGCCTCTCCAGCATCTTTGTCCTCTTGTGGATCATTCTCACTAACAGATATGTGGTAACACCAAGCAATGTATTCTGATCCTCCATCAATATTTACTTGAGATGAGGTATCGAGCTCCCTCAATGCTGCAATATGATATGATGAGCCTACACTTTCTTTATCTTCCTCACGTTCCTTGGAGTAAACCACGGTGTGAGTCTTTTCCTTTAGCACTTCTCCACACGAAACCATGGGCTTCACTTTTCACTTCATCCTAGAGGGAATTGTGCTTTGGACATCCTTATGGATAAGCGGAGCAAATGTTGTCACCCTTAGGTAGCTTCTCCGATGCTTCTTACTTACTTTCTTTAACTTTCCCAACCTCTTGAACATACAAATTCTCGTAGTGGGTTTTCCAAGTCGATCGAATACAGAAGGCCTTTTGTTAGAAGAAGAAGACTCATCTTCGATGGTTATGTAATTGTTACTTGCTCTTCTTATGGAAATACGGACTGGAGGTGGTTTGCTATAGCCCAAACCTTGGTGTGCTTTCCTGGTGACTGATGGGAGTTTCCTTAATTTAGACAGCTCATTAGGGTTGTGTCTAGCTTAGGCAAGTAACTTGTAAGCATTTGGATCAAAGCCCTTTGTACATTTTGTAGGGAATGACATATCCTGTGGTGGATTTTGAGCAACAAACTCTCCCAGTAGCTTTGAAGGCAAGTTGATTGCATTAATGCGTCTTATAGGAAGAGTTAGCCCTCCCAGTACATTTCCCTGAACATCAAATGATTGACCTGCCTCTTTCTTTACCGTCAGAATATAGCGGGGTACAAAAGTTGGCTTCTTTTTCGAGGACGTGATCTTCCCTTTATCTGGACAAGACTACAACTCCCTATACTGGCCTTGACCTTTCCAACATCCACATCAGATCTTTTGCTGGCAAGTGCACTGGACTTGGTAGATTTGACATCATCGAGTTTGGGTTCCTTCATAATATAATTCTTCAGATAGAATTTTGCATCAGCAAAGTGTGACTCAGCTTCAATGAAAGGATTATCATCAACAACTATTTTCTTTTCAGTTCCATCTTGGAGATACTTCAAACATTGGCAGTAAGAGGATGAGACAATTTTTTTCTCATGCACCCAAGGCCTACCAAGCAATATATTATATGAAGTCTTTGCATCGATCACGTGTATCCATGTACTAGATCGCAAATTACCAATATGGATTTCTAACTTAATGGAGCCTGTAGACCTCTCCGCCCCTTGATTGAATCCTTGTATTAATAGACGACTTTCACTAAGCTCCTCAGTTGTGATGACCAGCTCTTTCAATGTATGGATGGGCAGAATGTTAACCCCAGATCCTTCATCAATCAAGATTCTATTTATCCTCTTCTCTAGCACGTGACCCACCATGTACAAAGGATGATTATGTAGTTTTTCACCAAATAGAAAATCATCCTCTATAAATCTGATTTTTGTATCGCATGCATGTGCTTCTTGAGGAGAGGGTTCCGCAGCTTCTCAGAAGTTAAGGGAGACGCTTTTGATTTGGTTTCGCCTATTGCTTCTTCTTTATCCGTTGGAGACATCTTTGATGAACTTTCACCTACTGTCTCTCCTTTTTTAATGTTAAAACATGACGCTTCATTGTTGTCTTGGGCGGTTCTAGTGTGAAACCAACTTGGCAAGAACTCTCTAAAAGTCACAGGACGTCATACCTTCCGATAGTGATGCACTTCCACCCTTTATTTCTTTGGATACATGACTGGCTTTTGCTTCTTTGGTCTCCTCACCGTCCTTCCTCTGGTCGATTTCTAAGATAATTCTCTTCATGAAATTGTCTTGTTGCATCTCCGCCTAGTCACGAGAATCCAACTTTCATCATCATCTCTATCAGTTTGGATTTTGTTGGGCTCTAAGGACTTCTCCTTTTTAGAGGTATATATTTGGATCGGGTCAAGTGAGCCAAAAGTGATAGAGATTTGGTTAGAACTAGCTTTCTCATCATCAAGGACAATCTTCTCTTCCCTAACCAATTGCATGACTTTGTCTTTGAAGACGAAATACTTTTCAAGACGAAATACTTTTCAAGAGGATGACCAAAAAGTTTATGATATTTGCAATAGTTTGGATCATCAGTATTTCCAGCTTCACCGGGCCATTTCATCTCCGATAACTCGATGAGCTTCAGTTCAACCAACTCATCAAATATTTGAGAAACATCAGAATCCGAAAAAGGGTATTCTTTTGCTTGTATCTCCTTTAAAGTAAACTTTCGATTTGGACGCCCCTGAAACGTTGTCTTCACACTCTGCTTCCCGCTTTCCTTTGTAGTGAATTTCACGAGCGATGCATTTACAGTCATGGATTCCTTGTTATTATTTTTTAGCACAAATTTACTCCATTTCTTTGGTCCCTGCTTGTCCTTTCCTTTGCGAGGATCGTGAACAAGCATTCCATCTTTTCTGGCAGAAGACATGCTCAACTCCATATCATGAGCACGAGACGCTAGATCTTCAAAAGACTTAGGTTTGATCCCTTATAGGATGTAGAGAAGCCCCCAGTGCTTTCCTTGTGTACACATTTCTATGCAGAAGCTCCACTAAGTCTATCTTTGCAGTTGAGACTTGTGTTCCTCCATCGATTTATTAAGTCAATGAATGGTTCATCCTTTTTTGGCGAGTATTTGTGAGTTCTGCCACGCTCACTGTGCACCTTGTGCTACAGAAGCGATTGAGAAACTCATGCTCTAGTTTCTCACAACTGTCAATGGAATGAGGTGCAAGATCTGTGCACCAGTCAAAGGCATTTCCTTTCAAGTAATTGACGAATTGTTTGAAGAGATGATCTCCATAGGTCCAAGCATTATTACATGTCTCTACAAAGTGTGCCACATGCTGCTTTGGATTCCCTTTGCCTTCGAATTGCTAAAATTTGGGAGGTTGATAACCGGCAGGCATCCTGAGGCTATCAATCCTTGCAGTGTAAGGCTTGGCATACATATGGGAAGGCTTGGTGGAGACTTCATACTTCTCTTTAATGGTCCCTTCAATGAACTCCTCTAATTGATCAAGTGGGATCATTCCTTCGGCAAAAACTAACAGCTCCTTGAGAGTCAACGCTTGATTCGCAGGATTTTCGGTTTCTTGAATCTCAATACCCCTCCTAGGTGCATGGCTAGATTCACCATCTAATAATCCATCTACTCTATCCATCAACTTATCGATGTGAGACTGTTGCTGTTGCATATGCCTGGTCAGTCCTTCAATCATCTTTTCCAGACTTGTAAGTTATTCCTCCGTAGATGAAGCATTAGTTGTCATCGCTTGCATGATTGTTAGAGGCATAGAAGAGTAGCATGGATTATCATAGAAGTTGATCTTCAGAGGTCTCAAATTATGCGACGCTTGCGGAGAAGATTCATTGGATGAGTCCTGGTCCTTCTTTGTTGTAGAATTCTTGGAACCAGAGACCTCAAGTAGAGCTAAAGTTTGCTTGATCTTCTCAACAACTTTGTTTCCTCCGTATGAAGCATATGTAGTGGACCTTGCTCCCCTTGAAGTTGAAGATCCAAAATTAGGAGTTGGTGAGGACGACACTCGCGGTGTTTGTTTTCCTAGCATAGTGGCTTTTCTCCTTGTAACAACTCTAACACTTCCAAAAGTAATATCCAAGATTCCCTCTGCTTCAGCGGAGAACTTGGAATCAGCAGCCTTGGAGGATGTTGATCGGGAGTTCATCTTTTTGAAAGCCATTTTAATATTCTTTGATTCTTCAAAAGTTGATATATGAGGTAGATATTGTCTCACTGGGCGTGCCAGAATTTGTATGATAATAAAATTCGCGTTTTAGTAAATATTATTCAAGGAACGAAAAGTATTGCAATAATCTTAGTATTTTATTCACGGAGTGAGTTCTACAATCTCTATAAATCCTCTTATTCACCTTTTCAAATATAAATTCAAGGTCTCTTTAGCTTATTCTTGAATCTTGAAAACTTGATGTGTTTGATTTTGACTTGTATTTGAATTCAAGGACTTTTGGGCTTGATCTTGAATTCGGTGGTCTTAATCTTGATGTATGAGTTTGATGATCTTGAACTTGATATGATCTTGTTCTTGAACTTGATCTTGACTTGTACTTGAATCCAAGGGCTTTTGGGCTTGTTCTTGAATCTAGTGGTCTTGATTTTGATGCGTTCTTGAACTTGAATGCTTGATTGCTTGAATTCTTCTTGTTGCTTATAGAGATATCTGTGCGTTTGATCCACGAGCTCTCTCTTGCTTCTTGTTAGAATTCTTGTTGTTCATTTTGAATTGTGAGGACCCCTTTATATGATTGTAGAATAGAAGAGTCATAATAGAATCAAACCTTCTTCCCGCCAATCTAATTTAAGGTGACATAGCACAGGAAAAGTGATAAGAATAGGACTCCCTGAGTTATAATAGAATTAGGCTTTCTTCTAGCCAATCAGATTTAAGGTAACATGATGCAGGAAAAATGATAAGAATAGGACTCCTTTCAAGTGACATGGTGATATTTGATTGGTTGAGATACATCACTTGTATATGTGGCACATATTTATTGGCCTTTGATTTAGATATGAATACCATGTCATTTTGACACATGGCATGATCCTATTGATTTCTTTAATTGACTTGGCATGTCACGTCATCCGACATGTGGCGTCAAGTGGGCCTCGAGGATGGGGAAATATTGGGTCTAATGAAGTGGGTCATCTTTTGTAGCCCAAATAATTGAATTTGGGCTTTTAATTAAATCCATATTCTATTGGAATTAATTAATTAACTCAATTATATTAATCCATAATATTTATTTGGACTAATATATTTTAAATTCATAATATTCAAATCATATTATAAAATTTATATTTTAATAAATTGTATAGATTACAATGTGATTAAAAATATATTTTAAAATATTAGTCAAAGCTAATATAATTTGACTCTAAAAATAAAAACTATGATAATTGAAATACGACATAAGAGTATACATACGAGGTGTATATATACACTGATAGTGTATTATATGTTGTGTATATTTTTATCATGTTGATAAATTAGTTAGCCATATAGTATATTTCCCTAACTTCACCTTTGATTTCAACAGTTGAGAAACACTTTTAGCTCTATTTCTCATCATTGTATACCATAAGCATTGATTAATAACAACGTTAGAAAGAGCAAATTGTAGGTACTAATTGGTAAACCTTAAAGAAACATCTAGGTTTTATCTTAAGAAATAAACAAAATTATCCACACTAGACACAAAAAAGTGGTTCAAGATTCGTTCATAATACAATGGTTTTTAATTTCATGATTTTGATTTTGGTTTGGGATGATGCCACTCCCATTCCTAGCCTTACTACACCTTTCATGTTCAACAGTTCCTTCTTGGGCCCATATGTGTACCCCTTTTGTCACTCTCTCATTTGTTAAGTTTTCCACTTTCCATCAATGTGGATTATAGTGCAGCAATGAGACTGATTCATCTGTAATTAGAAGTTTTGAATTTAATTCTTCCTAAGAAAAAAATTTTGTTAGGAAGACCGCCCCTAGAATGAGCCCTATAGTGCGCCTTGAAAATTAATTAAGACTCTAATGTAGATATCAAACATTGAATGGAAAAAAAAATTTCACCCTTTTCTTTTTATGTATTAGTATGAGTGTCGTTTAGGTAAAATAGCTTTTCCCAAACTTTATTATTTATAAACAAGGAGGAATAGCAAAGTGAGATTCATTCATTCCATCCTTTATTTGAACTGCTTTATAATTTCTTCCTCTTCCACATAAGGAAAAATGGGATTTCTTCCATGTCTTTTGCCTTGTCAATCAAAGAAACAACCATTAGATTCTTCTGATCAAACTCAGCCTAGACATCTTTCCTCAGATTCTTCATCATCATTAATATCATTATCGTCAAGGTCATTTTCATTTTCATTATCATCAAGGTCATTTTCTTCCCTGAACTCGGAACCAAGTTTGCCGTCAATTCCTTCTTTTTCAGCGTCGTCCTCTCAAGTTGAACATCTCTCTAACACCTTCCACCACTGCTTAGCCACACTAACAACCCATTCTTCCAACATATTTTGCCTATCTCTCGCCGTAAATCACCTCTACAGCGGCTCTTCCAACGGAGAAATCCTTGTATGGGACACAAACCCATCAAGGCAGGACAATTATTTAAAAGAAAACACAGTATGCCAAAGTGGAAGTGCAATCAAATCTATTGTCATAATGGGAAATAAGCTCTTTAGTGCCCATCAAGATCATAGAATCCGAGTTTGGAGAATCAACAATGACACACCTAATAGAAATTACAAGTGCATTGCTACCTTACCAACGATGAATGATCGTTGTATGAAGCTATTTTGGACAAGAAACTACGTACAAGTTCGTAGACACAAGAAATGCACATGGGTATTGTTGAATTCTGCGACCATCTTGTTTGAAATCTTTAATAGTCCTAGAACACAGTTTCAATTAATTTTATTCAATTTCAAATATTATATTTCCTATATGCTCTTATACTATATTGTGACAGCATCATATCATTTTTGTATCAACTTAATAATATTATTTCTCGACAGGTACATCATGTAGACACGGTGTCAGCATTAGCCTTATCCAAAGATGGCTCTCTGCTTTACTCTGCTTCATGGGACAGAACATTTAAGGTTTGGAGAAGTTCAGATTTCAAATGCCTGGAATCAGTATGGAACGCACACGATGATGCAATCAACTCCATAGTCATATCGAATGATGGACATGTTTACACTGGTTCAGCAGACAAGAAGATCAAAATATGGAGTAAACAAGAAGGGTCAAATAAACATACCCTTATGAGTACACTAGAGAAGCACAAATCAGCAGTAAATGCTCTGGCTCTAAGTAGAGATGGATCTGTTTTATACTCTGGTGCTTGTGACAGGTCTATAATTGTGTGGGAGAAATCACAAGTGTCAGGGGCAATAAGAGGACATAAAAAATCAATTTTGTGTTTGGCTGTGGTGTTAGATGATTTGTTATGTAGTGGATCAGCTGATAAAACAGTGAGAATATGGAAAAGAGGATTTGGAAAAAGTTATTCATGTTTGGGTGTGTTTGAAGGGCATAAAGGTCCAGTTAAGTGTTTGGCTGCAACTTTAGATAGTCAAAAGGATGGTGATGACACTTTTTGTTCTGGAAATTCTTACTTGATTTATAGCGGTAGTTTGGATTGCGATGTCAAGGTTTGGAAACTTTGGGTTCCCAATTACAGCTAGAATTCATCTCCTTCATTTCTATCTTCTTACAAACCTTATCAACACTCTATTGTACGATAATGTAAATATAAAAAGAGGAACATTCACTTGATTTTCTTTGTTTCTTTTCCTTGGTTATGTACTCTCCCTGTTATAATTTGTTTTACTATTTTTAAATTAATACAAAGTTTAAGTTATTAAAGAATACTTTTGAATCTCGTGATAATTTTGTAAACTTATTTACTATAAATTTAATTTTCTAAGGTCATAGCACTATGAAGAACTAAATACTAAAAAGATGGTTCTGTTCTGCTTGGATTCAAAATTGTGAATAGCTCGATTGAGCTCAACTCGGTTGGACTCGGCGCGACAGCCAGACCTAAAAGCAGGAATGATAATTGGCACGGGCTAAGTCAAAATTGAGCGAGTTATAATGGGTCAAAACATCAAACAGGTCAAGACTCAACCCAAATTTGCTTGGGTCAAAACGGGTTAAGTAATGGGTTATAGAGCGGGTCAAGACCCAACCCGACCCAACTTTTATTAAGTTTTAGTTACTTTATTTGTTCTTTTTCAATATTTTAGTACTTAATTAAATTAAACTTTTTTTTATTTTGACTACATAAAACATATCAAATTAAAAAAACTATTTTAAAAATATTTTGACAAGATCTCTCTCAAGTCAATTCAGGTTGAATATCAACCCAATTATAAATGGGTTGAGACCTAACTTCAATGAGTGAGTTTGGTTGAATGAATTGAGTTTAATTCTGTCACCCTACCTAGAAGCAACAATTAAATATTGAGATTCATTTGAAAAAAGATAAACAAAACACCCTAATAAAGAATGAAAGAATTGGATTGCCCCATCGTCCAGTTCCTCTCGACTTCAGGTAATTCAAACACAAAAATAGATATATTGCATACACTTGTAAACCTTACATTAAAGGTTGGAGTCCTGATTAAAGCTTTGTGATACGTAATCATTAATCTTACCAAGCTCGTGAGATCTAATCTACTTTATAAAAAAATTATTAGTGGTTTGTGTTAGGCTAAAAGTTGCACTTCTATATTTTCGTTTAACCTCGTAGTCCTTGTTTTTATCCTAAGTTGATAACAACTTGAAAGATGTCTACATATAATTTTGGCATAATAGGTAAACTGGACCTTGAATTTGACGTTTAGTTATATGTTTGACCTTTTAACTTTTTGTTAAAAAAAATTATTGATTACTCAAAAAGTAGTTTGACCTTTGACTTTAACACTGCACAAATAAACGCTTTAACAAAAAAAAAAACACTCAAATTCTACCTAACAAAATGCATAAAATAAACCCCAAGTTACGCGTGTCAGAGGTAAAGTTAAAGGGGCCCAATAGTAAAAAAACAATTGTAGAAAAGACAATTATACCTATATAATTCCCACTTTAATCTCCTTTTAGTTTCTCCAACAGCTTCCCCACCCTCCACCCCTCCACCCAATTTTTTGGCACTATTTGTTACAAAATGCAAGTGGCATTTTGTAATGATCCAACACCGACCTTATGAGTAGGTCAATAGGAAAGGAATTTAGGTCAAAAAAGTGTCGAGTAGTAACGTAAAAATTTTCAGTCTAGGTCAGATTTGGGCAAAATCTGAGTCATGTGAGGTTTGGGGTAATTCGATGATGGAGTGAGTGTTAATTTATTATTTTAATCTTTTGAGTTGATAGCTAAGAAAATGAGGAGTATGTATGACTTTACAAAATTGAATTCGAGTGAGTAGAACTCTCAAAATTAATTTGGATACAAAGGATAGATTATTGAACATCATAGTTTGAAGGTATATTGTGAAATGGGGACTTAGACACGAGTTACGAGTTTTTGTCTCCGTCCAACCTGCCATAGAGGGATGGATTTTGCTATGGAAGTACTACCATGTCTAGATAAGTAGCTTCCATGAAGGGATAGTTGTGGGTTTTAAGTTTGAAAAGTCCCAAAATTATTTTTATTTCACCCACTTCGTCCTTGAGAGACCAGAAATGAATTAAGACAACTTTTCTTCAGTATTCCACCTATTTTATCGAAAAAGGTAAGTTAATCATTCCTCTAACTTGTAATTTGATTCCTATACCTTAAAATCTAGGAGAATCTTCATAGGAGAAGATTGTGACATACAAATTAATGGTTAAAAAATCCCTAGTTGGTGGAGATTTTCTCAAAAATGCCAAGAGTTGGGATTTTGTTATAATCCAAATAATTTACGCCATTGGTGGTTAATTAATAGTAATTCTTGATTATTTCTAGACCTAGAATGAGTGAAGACTTTGGAAAAGAAGAATGTTCTAGTTACTTAGAGTTTTCAAAGCTTGTTTCAAGATAAGTGACCATTTTTTATTTTCATTTGTGTTATATGTACTTGTTAGCTATATCAATAGTACTAACCTATATATATGTAACGACTCGGCCTAGGGCCTAGTCATCAATGACGAATGAGGTACTCGAAGACACCTCACCTAAGCCATCTTAAGCATTTCAAGTATTCATAGGCATAAACATATAAATATTGCGGAAGTAAAATGGGGAAGGGACTATGAGCCTTTTTAAGACAATGAAGCAACATTACAAAGCATGAAACACTAACATATTCTTATCCATAAAACATATCGACTTAACATATCAACGGACGAAATCGATAATTGTTAGTTTCCATCAAATAGAAAATAATCTAATATTTAACAACATAAAAAGTAAATGCCATAAAAGGGACATAAATACTCATTTCAAAATAAACTACAAGGTAGAAAGGAAAATGGTAGAGTCTCGAACTAAGGGTTCACCACAAATAAAGTGCTAGTTTTGAACGCTGCATACTAGCCACAAGCCGGTGGAGGAGTGTCTGTCCCTACATGGTTAAATCATGCAGGCAAATTATGCATTAGTACGTTGGAATGTACTAAATATGTTAGATGCAATGCATGTATTAAATTGTAATGCCATCATTCATAAATATAACATACAAGTATGTATGAGATGAAAGATACATAATGTAAGCTTAAGCATGCACAAGGAATATAGCTCAATATGGATAAGAGTTAATACATGAGAAATCACATATAATGGAAACATGTCATAAAATCATAAACTTGTGGGAGAAGACCTTAACCAACATATAAGATCATGTGGCTACTACATGGAATCCAATATAACTCCCCTACGTTGGACAAGGAGACCACTTACTGGGTGGAACTCCGTCAACTTAACATATATCTCAATAACATAAATGGTCTACGTGGATCCACTAGCCTAGGCTACTAGGGCTACTATGGTGGCACATGGTTAGGGACTTTGAGATTTAACCATAATGGGTCACGCTTCAACTAACAGAATGAAACCCAATCTTAAGTCCACTTGGTGCTAAGTTATACCGCAGAATCTTTAAAATATAATGTAGAATCATAAGTAGCAATCATGGGAGTAGCTCAGACTTAGAAACCACCAAGTGAGTATTATCCTTTCATCTTAAGGACCTTTCTTAAACATCTTCAGAGCAATTGTCAACACGCTTGTGTCTTTGAAGAATCATTATTTTAAAGCTTAACTTTAATGCCCTAATCATCATCATAAATAACATAAAGTTTTACTTGAAAACTTGGTGGACTGGGCTTTTTATGAAATAATTATAAATCATCAAAATATACTCTTTTGGAAACATGCCAAACAACCCACATCGTATTAACAACAAAACTCATCATTGGGATTATTATGCATATACTTAGTTAAATTATCATAGGATATTATGAGTGCCATTTAATATCATAAAACATCATGAATCACCATTGATATGCATAACAGTATTTCCTTGATATAGGTTTTGATTTTCTAGTCTTACCACGATTTTCTATATTTGAGCATTTTATACCTAATAGTGTTTTACTCGGTCGGCTGATGATGCCTATTAATTTTCTTTTACCGGTACTCACCCCTACATTTTTACATCTTCCCATAGTGCAGGTGTAGGTACTAGCTGCAGTCATTGAGTTGGGGGTTCGTGAGCATTTCAAAAGACATTGGTGAGCATCAACAGCTCTAGACACTTTACCACCTCCTTTTTTTATAGTCGTCTTTTGTATTTGGACATTGTCCTTGTATAGTGTAGTGGATTGCATTTGTAAGATTATTCCTGATTATGTATATCATTATTATTATTATTATTATTATTATTATTATTATTATTATTATTATTATTATTATAATATGGGTGTGTACTTATGTCTATAGTAGCTCTGTGCAGATGGCATCCAAGTTCTTGATAGGTTGTGCTAGGTTATTTGGATATGATGCTAATACTATTATGTTAGTG
>JAABOM020072988.1:0-35706 GCA_011800125.2 Solanum clarkiae | reverse complement strand
ATTCGACTCTAGTCTATGAAGCCTCTATCACTATCAAGTGGTGCCAATGAAAGACCCATGTCTACCTCAAAATAAAGTAAAGATAATCAAATCTAACTCTAAAAGCAAGATGAAAATAAATGTAATGATTCCTCCGAAGTAGGGAAGGCTCACCAATCAGCTGAACATCTTAGACCCTCAGCGATACGCCTATTGATGATCCCTAATTCGTATGTTTACATCATGAAATGATGCAATGCCAAGTTGCGTCAGTACATGGAATGTATGGTATGTAAAATAGCTGAATGAAATATAAATAGGTAGAATAATATAGAACAACATCAACTCGGAAAGATAACCAATCAAACTATCAAATGTCTATCTAAAGTAAGAATAAAGAGTAGACAAGTGACCCATAACTCAACTCAATGAAACTCAAATCAACATTAGAGTACTATCAGTGTGGGACCTATCTGAGAGTTTCTCGAACCTACAACGGTCACCTATGAGCCGTTGATGAACGAAGCGATGTTGTTACCGCATCCACCCAGCACCTTTCCAGGGTGAAAGTGTGTGGCATTTGTAGATCCATAACAACATCAAGTCCTCTTTTGGGACTAAGGAAACATCAGTTTTTCACAGTCTAATCCTCGCCTACATTGGCTACGTAGTTATGAGAGCGAGTGGGACTCACTCTGACTCATTTCGGTACTCGATTCTCCTCCCATGACTCAATATGCTCATAAACATCAAACACCAAAATTTCTCATCATTTAATCTCTTTGGGACAAAGAGCATCAACTCAATCTCATCAACCATCAACTCAATGGATTAGGAACATTCTTTTAAGATTAAGTTCAACCTCTTTAAGACTCTAAGGATATCAACATCATCTTCAACATACTCAATTCAGGACTAGAACCACAACAACAAGCACATTTATATCATCAAGGCTCTATACTCATCTCCTAAGTTCATTCTTGCGTGCTTTCGAAAGTTAACATATAAAGTTTATACAATATCTCATGAAAAGTATTCAATTCAAGAAAATAAGTTTATGATAATTATCAACGTATTAAAATACATGTAATTTAAGTAATATAGTTTTCAAGAAGTTAATCAAGTTAATACTTCAAGAATCATGTATGGAGATTCATGGACTCTCAACTCATCTATGACCGTCTATGGGGCACATGAGAGAACAATCTCATGCTTTTAGTAAGCCTTACATAACTGGGATGAAGTATAACTCAAGCTTCTTCAAGGAATTGACCCCAAATTTTGAAAATCTCAAGCTTTCTCTTCTTTCTCTCTCAAGAACTCTCACTTGGAAGCTAGGAAAAATGGATTTTGAAACTCTTAATTTCAAGGAAATGACCCTTATACACATTTTTAGGACTTGGGAGGGGTTGAAAAATGACCAAAACACCCTTCACGAATTGAAAGAAAACAATTCACCTCGGAATAGCCTAATCCGCGAGGCAGACTGGGCGCGCACCTATGTAATTTTTTACTGGAAACTTAACACGCGTTGAAAAATTATTTTTCTATGAAAATACACTTCACATTTGTCAAATTATGTGTAATGTTTCGTAAATCGCTTTCTGATCGATTTTTCAATCCCGTAGGAAAAAACATAAGTGTTGGTCTGCATTCCAGGTGTGTTGCGCCTCGAGCATGCATCAACACTATTTTCGGGTTTAATTACAAAAAATTATCTTTTGACTCAGCCGCTCTAAAATTCGGCCAAACCATTTTCCCACTCCATTTTTCATTTTGATCGCAAAATTTTTCATTGAAGCTTGGAAAGACGCGTTATCCACACGATTCTATTCTAGGTGGTATTTTGACAATTTTACTGGGTGTTTACAACCATACTCATCCCAACTGGTCTCACAAGGCTCATTTAAAGACACTCTATCTCAAATTCTCGTCAATTAATCATAATTCCACTCAGTTCATCAATAGGATCAAGATTATGCCACAAACTCGACTCAACTGGAATCACTTTCTATCATCATTTCAACACAACACCTCAATAGCACAATTATCCATCTAAATCTAACAATTGTCACGTGACATGATCAATAACTCTAACCCAGTCCCAAAAGGTTAGCCGAACCTACCTCGATGCCGAAATCGCACTCGGACAAGCTTGCAATCAACTAAAGTCCTCAAATCGAGCCTCCAATTGGATCAACCACTATCAACAATAGTTACTACTCATCAAGAGCATTATTTTGATATCTATATTGGTATAGTTTAGGCTAAGGGGCAAAATAGTCATAATAAGGACTAAAATTCAAAAGTCTCAGATCTGAAAATTGATTTCGGAATCATGTTCTACTCAGAAAATAAAGTTCATGGACGAAAATCCCACTACAATTAAGATTAAATTGAATGAGAAATCAATGGTTAAAGTTTAAAAAATATAGTCTAATAAACCCAATTTTGGGTGATTAAATTCATGAATGTAAAGCTAAAATCAAGATAAAACTCATAGAAAATGTTTAGTTTAGTGTTAGAAACACTTACCAAACACAAATGTTCTAAAACCTTTCTTCAAAATTTTCTCAAAAAGCTTAGAAGTTCGAAAATGGATTAAAAATGGTGTTTCACGAGTTTAAAACTGTTCAGGTATAAAAACCACTCTGTGATCGAGGAGCCCATCCTGCTAACGCAAAGACCTAAAGGCCTCAACTCTGCAAATGCATGACTAAGTCCACAAGTGTGGAGCTTAGCAAACCCACAACGCGAAGAAGAAAGATGTCTGCTCCAGATATTAGCAAAATCAGCAACTTAAGTCCAATTCCCCTACTCAGAATGGACCCCAAAAACTCATCCGAACTTAGAATTTCACTAACTTTATATGTATTCATACTAGAAATAGCAATCCAGACTCAAAGGATTCATCAAAAAATCAGTTTTAAGGCCTTCTCGCGACATTTACCGATTCAAGTCAATAAACTAGCTTAAAACTAAAAATCAAAACTGTCATCGAAAACTTCAAAAATTATGACGAGACCATTTTCAGCATTACTTTCACAATAGGAATTGTCAGAATTTCGATCTGAGCTTCCAAACTCTGAAAAACAACTAAAATCACAATTTTTGACCTAAAAACCTCACTTCAACTCCAGATTCAGTCCTACAACTTTCGCAGTCCAGTTTCGAGATTCTGAAGCTAATGGAATCGATGGATCCCCGATCCGACCTCCGAAACTCACTTTTTCAACAATTTAAGCATTTAAAAAGACCTAAACTTATATTTTCAACTTTGAAAACTCAGAATTCTAGTTTTAACTATTTAAATAGTCCAAAGCAGGCTCAAAGTAACTTATGAAAGTATAAAATAGTAATTTTCACGGATAATGCCAAAAATGACCAACCAGATCGTTATATCTTCCCTTGGTCATCACAAACGGCTCGTAAAGTTTTCGAGAAAAAAATTACTGAAAATCACACTACCAAAAAATTCATGGGCTTACACATGAAAAATGGTAAAATTGTCTAATTCCTATTTAGTGGTCCCTAAAGGACAAAAAATAAGTCTCGCAGATTAGACCAAGACTATTGAAATTCTTCCTCGGGTCATTACGGATGATTATATAATTGTTTTGAGAATAAATTCATCAAAATCCATACAAATTAAAAAAATTCATGGGCTAACATACACGAAAAAAGATGACAATTATCTAATTCCTGTTGAGTAGCCCCTAAATGCTATAAAAAGCCAACGGATCAGGTCGAGGCTATTAAAAGTCTTCCCAAGTCATCACGGAATCACCATAAATCATACCATTGAAAAATTCATGAGCTAACACATACAGAAAGATGGAGAAAGTCGCTTAATTCGTGTTTACTTGTCCCTAAGTGCTAAAAAAAAGTCTTGCGGATCAGGGCGAGGCAAATGGAATTCTTCCCATGTCATCATGAATGATTCTGCATAGGTTTCGAGAAAACACTCCTTGGAAGTTATACCATAAAAATGCATGGATTAACACACACGAAAAATAGAGAAAATTGTTAGATTTCTCAAGAAATATTTATTACTATCTCTATGTCAAATATTTATAGCAATTTTACTACACATTTCAAATTTTAAAATTTTACCTTCTTTATTTCAATTGTGATTACTTATGGAGTTGTCTTCATCATCCAATTCCTATTGTGTGGATAGTCATTGAATTTATTGTTTTACATCATTATATTTATTACAAAAATTATTTTTCTAATAAAGACTTTTATAATATTCAATATTTGTTTTAAAATTTTAACTCTGCATTAACTAGCATTGACTCGATATTTGTTTTTTCGAGTCTCTTATTACAAGATATTTTTAATTTTTCCCCTCAATCGGTGAACAAAACTATGTTCGCTTCAATACATTAGACCTTATAGATCACTTGCCTTTCCAATGCCATCGTTGAGCTCAAAATTATGTGTATCATATGTATAAGTCGGTTACACTCTTTTAAGAAAATTTTACTTAAAGATACATTTAATTAAATTATTCTTAGTAATATGCTTTGAATCTAAATTTGGCTATTACTATTTTGTCTGGCAATAATAAGATAGTATACAATAGTAATATTCTTTTAATTTGCTAAAACAAAATAATTATTGGTAATAAAAGAACACAATAAAATGAACAGAGGAAGTAAGCAATTAAAATTCAAATAAAGAAGTAAAATGTGAATTTTGTAGTTTGTTTACTAAAAAATTGCTAAAAGAAGAAATTTTTTTGGAAGATATCAATAACAAGTAAAATGCATTTAATAAATGGGATTTACGTGTAAGAGTTCGGAGCCCAATTCCCTTTCCAACCCGCATACTAGTTAAAAGATTGATAGGACGACAATCGGATCTAGACATCTTCACAATATCTTGCATTGGCAAAACAACACGTACTACAAAAGCTTATGATCATCTTCCAATTAGGTATCACTTTGACATTCTTATTTGGGTTATAATATTCCAAGAATTTCGTTGCCCTGTACCCATTTGCATAATATGAGGAATTTTGTTTTCCAGCTTGCTAGCTTTTTCTCATATTATCAATTATAAATTGGAAATTTTTTCCAAAGAATCGCTCATGGGTAATAGGGAAGCTTAGATATTTTCCTAAGTGGTTGCCTGTCATGACCCGCCTTTTGGACCATGATAGTGCCTGTTAGATTCCACCTACAGGTAAGCCAACTACCTAACCCTAGGGTCCATGTCCTGAAATACTAGTCATAAATATACTAGACATAACTGAATAAATCAATCCACTCCTTCCAAAACTCGAAAGTCAACTGCACAAAGCTACAATAAACCCAACACATACTCACATACATACAATAATAACCATAATATGCATAACCAGGAATATCCTACAAATACAAGCTACTACATTGTCCAAGGCCAATGACCAGACATAACAGAAAACCATCAATAACGAAGGAGACTACCGAGTGTCTAGAGTTGTTGATGCTCATCAATATCTCCTGAAATGTTCATCAACCTTCAACTCAGTGACCGTGGCTAGTACGTGGGCCTACACTATGGGAAGATGCAGAAAGGTAAGGGTGAGTACCGGTAACAAGCACCTAGAAGGAATCATTAGCCGACTGAGGGAAATGCTATAAATAGTTAAGGCTCAAATATAGAGAACTGCAATAAGTCTAGCAAATCATAATTCAGATCAGGGAGTGAGAATATCTGGAGAATCACCGAACCCTAACTGAACCAACCCAAGTGGTGTGCAATTATATCGACTAACGAAATTTGAGTATGCTTATATCACAACTGTCACTGGATTGAGGTACAGTGCAATATATGGATGTAAGACCCTAGTATGTATACATGTATGCCAACTGGGTCCCCATAAGCCTAGAAGGTTCACCAGCGCACAATCTAACTAATAGAATCACTATGGAACCCAGCAGAATCACCATGAAACTCAAATCTCAATATCACACGATCTAGAGGTTGAGTTGTACATGGGTGTAAGGCCCTAGTGTCTACGTCGTATGCCCCTTGAGCCCCTATAAGCCCGAAGGATACACCCATGCACAATCAAGGTGTGTATGGGTGTGTAGATCCACGGGTAATCAACTAGCTCCCTGACCCAAAGTACCATATCATGCCAGGCCATGACACTTGATCCTAGCACCTCAATACATAAAACGATGGGTGAAAGCCCCATGGGAGAAAGAATCCCCCTGACATAATCAACAGGCTCCCAGACCCGTAGCAACCAGTGGGTCGAATCTCCCCCCCCCCTTTCCCCAAATATAATCAACAGTGTCCCAGACCCAAAATGTAATCAACGGAGTCCCGGACTCAAATATCAATAGGTACTCGGACCTTGGAATTGGCATTTATGGCTTGGCATCTTAATCGTGGCCACGGAGACTATACACGGCGGGGAGCATGAACCAACTCTCGGACGTGGCAATCGGAGCTCAAATCACGAGGAGCGTCATCCAAGACTCAAGGTATAGGAACAATCACTCACTCACTAGTCTATCCAGAAATCCAGCAAGATTGTATCTCAAGGCAAGAATCGCACAACACAACTAGGCATAACTATCACCTCTCTCAGACTATAACCCCATATCAGGTAAGGATAACAAACACACAATGACTAACTGCTATATAGAAAAGTGTATATGTCATCAAATTATGTGGAACCATGACCAACTAAGGCCAAGCATACCACAATCCTGTCACCCACAAGTACTAAGAGTAAACATGGGTAATTACAACTATATTATAAGTATCTCGAAAAGCATAGTAGGACAATATCTATACCAAAATCAGTCCACATATATATACTCAACAAACAGCCTCCTAACAAGCAAATTTAGTAGCATCAGGCTACACATTCAATCGGATAAGAGATTGGTCAAAATACCAACCTGTACCATGGTATCATCTCCTATTCGGCCTTTACTCGGCCCTTCCCTAAGGCATCATATCATGACAGGACATGACAGCCAATCTCATAATGTACCAATATGGGTGTATGTACAGCAACTCTAAGGTAGCTTTAGTATAATCTAAGCTAAGGCCCAATAGGTCAGACATTCAGAAGTGTATCACCTACCTTGAACCATATCATAACTCAGCTGCTACAAAGGATATTGCCTAAGGAAATTATGTTTCGGCCTACTGATAATGTGTCCATCTCCAAATAGGGTGCCCATCCCCGAGACTAACCCATATAGAATGCATCTCAATTGCAGATAACCCCCAAGAAGCTTGTAGGATATAGACTACTTTTCACTAACAGGGTCACATTCTCGTCTCTAACCTGCCCGTGGTTTGGTTGCATCAAACCTCGTATCACATGTCACAAGGTTCCCTTAGGAATACAATCATAATCACTCCCAAAACATAGTATGTTTCTCCAGTCATAACCCAGTATAACAGGTATATAACAGATAACAGTCGTATACAAAATCTCATATGCCACAGATTTAAAAAGACTTTTGTCTAACCAGGCTGCTATATCATAATCTAGTGTAATCACAAGTACTTAAAACAGATATAGATAGTTACATCTTTATCATAGATATCCCAAACAATCGAAGCCCCTCGAACCAGATATGGATACTAGCAGTTGCCTCAAGCAATATACACAAACAATCAAGAGTCAATCTTAGTACATATCTGTCATATATTCTCAACCCAATCCAGACTTTATCAGGCCCTCTCATAGTCAAACAATGCAGAACTTAGCTAATGTACCTACAACTAATACAACCATCAGTATAATAGTTACCATCATATATCATCACAAATAAGACACATTCAGTGAAAACTAGCCATATATATGCTACGTATTCAACAAGATCAACTTATATACAATACATCTCAGCTCGGACAGTCACATGTTTCAACTTAGTCTAAGGGTTAAAGAAGCCTAGCCTACCTAGAAGGAGATTGCTCGCACTCTTGGTCAATATGCTTAAGCTTTTCCCTTCTTAATAGCATCCAGATATTACTCAACTATCAAAATATGAATTACAAAGTTAACATGGTCGATTCGACTGTAAAATCTCAAAAATGGGTGAAATTACATTAATTGCACCTACAATGAGGAAAAATAGGGCCATGCCCAAAATCCCAAACAAATCCCTATAAAACAATCCCTACATACCCCTGAATCTATAGCCAGAATTGATCCCAAACAAGACCCTGGAAGACCGAGAAATGGCTCAAAAATAAAGTTGCACTTCTTATCAAAAAACATTTCTTACAAACTTTCTCGGTCAGATTTTATAAAAATATAGCCAAATTATCATAATCCAAATATATCACAGTGTTCTTATTAGAAAATAGAACAACTTAGACTCAAATTTTGCTTAATTTCGAAAAAGAATTGACAGATATATCATAATGTAAATCTTTCACTCATTTCAAGAACATAATCAGCTTAAATAGCAATTTTACCTTGAAATACATGTCGAAATTGGAATCCACCACTTCCACGACATTCCTTGCGAAATTCTGTCACATAGCTTTTTAAATTGCTAAAAATGAATCAAAAGTTATACCTAAATGAAGTTTTCCCCAAAGAGTCTTGTGACCAAGCCTTTTATAGGCTGGCCACACCTCCTCACCAAGGCCTCTGGGTACACGGGCAGCCTGCCACAAACGTGCGCCTTGGCTCATGTCAAGGTTGCGCGAATGCAAGCAAGGCACTGTATTAATATCTTCATAAAAGACTAGGAATTGTTTTTCAATTGGTAGTGGTGCATGTTGTGGTTGTTTAGGCAAAACACGGGCCTTTGGAACACCGATCATGCACGAACGGGAAAGGTTGGCCATCTATACCAGAAATTTCTAAAACTTCCCCAAGGCATTCTCGGGCCGTCCAATGTCAATTTTATGCGAATAAATAGTGCAATGACATAGATTTTGATGTTTTAGATCCAATGCTGCAGTCAAAATTTCTAACGGAGCATCCTACGAAAAAAGTGAGGGTCTGACTTCTTTCCGACTAATGTTAGCTAAAAGAACTGAGGGGGACAAAATGCACCCGGAGGCCCACGCATCCAATGAGAGGTCGTTTTAGGCTATTTTCGATGTTTTGGAACTGAAAATGCCAAACAGATTTCAATTTTGAGCATGTTTAGCTGGTTTCTATAGAAAAACACTTTTTAGCTTTCAGTTGGACTTATTTTGTAATTTTTGACTTAAACTCACACCGGGACCCTCCAACCTCAGACCAACCTCAGTCCTAGCCTAATTCGGCCATTGCAAAACTGATGGAACGGTCAGAATCCCATTTCAAGGCTGTTTGCTAGGACTTTATTAGAAAACTCATTTTACAGGTATAAGTTCCCGGTTGACTCAAAAACTCACATAAATCACAAATAATCAAACTAATAATCATTCCAACTGTCCCATCAAATCACCAACAACTAGAGGTCACTATACACATACTCAAATCAATAAAATAACTGTAAATCATAGAAATAACCCGAAGAGTCATTACATTGCTGCTCTTTATTTGTTAGACATTAGATATTTTGTCCTAATGTCCAGTGAGCAATTTCTAGAAAATTTTAATTTGGATTTATTAGAATTTACCAGTTGCCTTGATGATTTACATACACTTTTGTACTACTTTTAGTATACACTCATAATTAGAAAGGTTTGCTTGACTCATGAGGACTAGATCGTCCGCAAAGTATAGATGACAGATTTTTGGACCCTTATTAGATACTTTAATTAGGGTCCAATTTTATCTTCTTTTTTTTTTTGGATAACCTCTTGATCTATTTTTCTTGATAATAGATCTATGCACATAATGAAGAGGTAAGGTGACGTTGGATTTCTTTGTCTTGTTGTCACGACCCAAGCCTAGGGCCTAGACTTGACACGGCAAATGAGAAGTCCTAAGACAACTCAAACAAGCCTCTTGATTGTAACATGCACATATCCTTGATTGGGGAAGCTAAATTAAGCAATAATAGGAATCAATTAAATAAAAAGGTAAGCAAAGGGAAGTCTTTGATAATCATAAAAGTATAACGAGAGTCAAGCTAACAGCATATATAAAACATAGTATCCAACAACACCTCTAACTTCGAATGGAGCGGCGGACAAGACATTTCGCAGGCTTACCTCATAATAATAAGTATCTATCATAAAGAAGAAGTCTCAACATAACATGAAAGAAAATAGATATTATCCCCAGATATGAGGACTCACCAAGAGCTAGCTTTGAAAGGTCTGACTAGTCACATGGAGGAGGAATTTCGATAGGAGCTCCAGTCCTTAAATGGTGACATCATGTAGGCATAAAGTATGTATTAGTACTTGGAATTTACTAAGTACACGGGGTGCAATGCAACAAGAATCATAAGTATAATAATAAAGATGTGTAATCATAGTTAATAGACATGAGCTCAATATGCCATATATAATTAATGCTTAGATATAACATGTCAGACAGTAATCATACTTGTATAGCTTGTCCCACACAATACCGTGACATAAGTGGCTCATCCAAATACCTTGTACTAGAGGGTAAAGAGTATAGCATGAGTCATGACCCTATCTAGTAGGTGGCAGATAGTAGATGATATTAAGTCGTACATGATGGTAATACTTGCAACATGGTTCATGACCCCTTCAGGCAGACATTAGCTAATGGATCATAATAAGTTGTACATGAGGGTAATACTTGCAACATAATTTATGACCCCTTTATGTAGATATTTGCCTTATACTAGACAGTGAAGAGTATGACATGCTTCATGACCCTTTCTAGCAGGCTTCACAATTCACAAGAGCATAAAACTTAGCATAAGAGCTCAATGATTCACTTGTAGATCATAAAGACTCATCATGATTTCAATGCATGCTTGGGAGCCCATAATCATTTTCAAACACTTGACTTGTAAAAATCATGCAATGGCACTTCAATGACTTGAGAATTCTTGTCATGTAATTTTATCAAATACATTGTGGGTTCAAGAGGCATGTTCAAGATCATGCAATTGGAGAGTAAAACAAAAAGAGTAAACACAACTCAAATCAACTCACCAATATTGTAGTAAATCCCTCATTTAGGTATCTTTAAATCTATTACAAAAGCTCATAATAGTTCATAGTTTCATAGCTCAAATCATGCATAGTCTCAATAGACAAAACCAATTCATAGAATAAGGTTCAAATAGACATTCACGTATAATCAATAAATGCTTGATAAAATCCAACATAATTTATGCTCATATTTCATAATAAAAGGTACTCATAGGTAATACAACTTTAAATCATGCAATTTTCATAAAAAGAGAAGGTTGGGCTCCATGAGTGAAAGGACCCATGGATGAAGACCCACATACTTCAAACCTTGAATTTCTTGAAATGAACTTGAATGAGACTTGAAGCTTGAGATGGGTTCTTAGGTTCAAAAATTTATCTTGAAATCCTTGAATTTGAATGAGAGTTTAGATAAAGGCATGGAGAGGTTTTAGAGAGGATTTTGTGAGCTATAAAGTTGAAAAATATTAAGTATGGAAGATTTCATATTTAAATGGGCATGGGGCTATTACCCCAATGCCCTTGGATGAAATAAGAAACCAAGGAAAATTTTACACTGGTCCGTACCCTAGGCATGATGCGAATCAGACACAGACTTTGATCTACACTAGTTTGCGCACCAGGCGCGTCGTGGCCTAGGCACTGGAAATCAAAAATTAATGAGAATTATTTTTCGTTATGGGTATTATAAAATCTAGGTTATACCCATTTCCCACTCAATTTTTTTCCCTCAAAAATATAAAGTCAAATTTTTGAAATCACGCAAAAATTTCGAAATATATGGAAATTACGATTATGAGGCATTCTGAAGCACATGAGGGGTGCTTCCTCTTTGGGAACACTCATCCCCGAATGTCAAAGAAACATGTATAAGAGAAGTAAACATGAAGTTTTCAAACCGACATGAATGTAAAAATGAAGTTTTCAGCCCAACATGATTACAACAAATGCACTTAAACATCACTTTCAAAAAGTCTCAACATGAATATCAAAAATCACCATAAACTTGTTACCATAAACATGAATGCATGGAAAATGACATGCAGGCTGAAATTTAAGACTTGAAATCATAGATGAGACTTAAGTTATTACCTTCGACTTGAGTAGAGTTAAAGAGATATGGGTATCATTTTTTCATGTCTGTCTTGGCTTCCCATGTAGCACTTTCAACTTGTTAACTCCTCCAAAGGACCTTGACAGATGCTACCTCTTTGTTTCTCAACCTCTTATCTTTCCCATCCAATATCTCCACCAGGACCTTCTCTTAGGTCAAATTGTCCTCCACAACACCCACAACCTCTAAAGGCACTATAGCACTTTGATCACCAATACATCTCCTCAACATAGACATATGGAAGACTGGATGAACCATATTCATCTCCATAGGCAACTCAAATTCATACGCAACCTTACTAATTCTACTCAAAATTCTATGAGGAACCACAAATACCTTGGGCTCAATTTTCCCTTCTTGTCAAATGGGACCACACTCTTCATGGGTGAGACTTCCAAGTAAACCCAATCACCAACCTCAAACTCATGACCTCTTCTCCTCACATCGAAGTAGGACTTTTGTCTACTTTAGGCCATCTGCAACCTCTCCATTATCAACCTCACCTTTTTTATGGCTTCTATAATGAAATCTGGGCCTAACAAAGTCATCTCCCCTACATCAAACCATCCAACCAGGGATCTACAACACTTACCATATAAAGCTTCAAAGGGAGCCATGTCAATGCTAGAGTGGTAGCTATTTTGTAAGCAAACTCAATAAGTGGAAGATATTTATCTCAACTACCCTTAAACTCCAAAACACAAGCCCTAAGCATATCCTCAAGAGTTTGGATAGTTCTTTCGGCTTGACCATTCATTTGAGGATGAAAAGTCGTGTTTAGCATGACATTGATACCAAGGCCCTTTTAGAAGAACCTCCAAAAATGAGAACTGAATTGAGTACCATGATCCGATATGATAGACAAGGGTACCCATACAATCTAACCAACTCATAAATATACAACTTCGCATAATCTTCGGCACTATAAGTTATTTTAATCAGTAGAAAGTGAGCCGACTTTGTCCTTCTATCCATAATAACCAAAAAAGAATCAAAGTGTTTCCTATTCTTTGGAAACCCAACCACAAAATCCATGTTGATCTCTTCCCACTTTCAAGTAGGAATTTCTATGTCTTGGGCTAGGCCATCCGACCTTTAATATTCGGCTTTCACTTGTTGGGCAATTGTGACAACCGGCTACAAACTTGGCAATATCTCTCTTCATACCGCTCCATCAATATACCTCTCTCTAGTCTTTATACATCTTTGTGGAACTAAAGTGAATCGAATAAGATGAACTATGAGCTTCTTTCAAAATTAACTCCCTCAAGTCATCAAGATTAGGCACACACAAACTACCTTGGCACCTAAGGGCACCATCTCCCCCTTGAGAGAAAACTTTCACTTTACCATCCTTCACCAAGGCCTTCAACTCTAGCAAGGCGGGGTCAAGGTGCCTTGACTTGACTTCCTTCCATACTTTTGGCACCTAGGATTAGTCATCCCACCATTGCCACCCTAGGGCCTTGGGTTAGTCACTTCATCATTAGCAACCTTCTTGTTGGGAGCGCTAGAAGATCCATGGCCTTGAAATTTGTGACCTTGATGGAACCGGCCACCCTTAGAACCTTGAAAAGCACCCTTAGAACCTTGAAAAACACCCTCAAATTGAGCCCTCTTGCACTCTCCACTTCGTCTCTTTCTAAGCTTCTCCCTCTTAAGTTTCTCGGCATATGTCATTAGCCGAGACAAGTCCATATCACTTACAAGCATAGCGGCACGACACTCTTTATTTACCAAGTCAAACACCCCTGACACAAACTTGTTCATTCTAGCTCTAGGATAGGTAACCAAATGTGGGGTCTACTTAGAGAGCTTGTTGAATTTGAGGGCATACTCCCTCACACATATGGAAGCTTGCTTGAGGTTCATAAATTCCATCATCTTAGCCTATCTCGACTCAATAGGAAAGAACTAGTTGAGGAAGGCGACTTTGAACTCCTTCCAAATAATAGCATCATCATCTCTCTTCTCCAGCTTCCATTGAGCAAACTACACTTGAGCCGCACCATTAAGTGGATAGGCCCCTAGTTCCACCTTCTCTTCCGAATTCATCCCATAATAGCTAGTACCTTACACACCTTATCAATAAATTCTTGGGGATCTTCCTCCACCTTGGACCCATGAAACTCCCGAGGGTTCATCCTTGTGAAGTCCCTCACCCTTGAGGTCGGATTAGGAGCATGAGGAGCTTGATCCCCTTAATTCAATTGGTTGGTCATAACATGGGCCAACATAGTGATAACATTCCGAAACTCAATTTGGGTGATCCCTCCATCGTGAGAAGCGGGAGGTGTTGGTTGTTCCTCGAGTATATGGACTCTCCTTAGTATCCCTCTTGGTAGCGGTATGATCAAGAAGAACAATGATCAATCATTGGGGAAAAGGCCTTATCTTTACATCTAAAGCATGACATAGATCACAAAGAAGTAGAACATTTCCTAAAATGCCTCATAGCCTCCTATTCATAGTTGTAGCGCGCTTCACAAGCATGAATTTGACTTTAATCGACACGGTGTGTTGGATTTCCAAGGACTATCAACAACCTAGTGCTCCAATACCAAGCTTGTCATGACCCAAGCCTAGGGCCTAAACATGACACGACGAATGAGAAGTTCGAGGATAACCCAAACAAGCCTCTTGATTGTAACATGCACATATCCTTGGTTGCAGAAGCTAAATTAAGAAACAATAAGAATCAATTAAATAAAAGGGAAAGTGGGACTAAGGGAAGTATTCCATAATCATAAACGTATAAAGAGAGTCAAGCTCATAGCATATACAAAACATAGTATCCAACAACACCTCTAACTTAGAATGGAGCGAGGGCCAAGACACTTTCTGGGATCACCCTCATAATAATAAGTATCTATTATAATGAAGAAGTCTCAACATAACATGAAAGAAAATAGACATTGTCCCCGAATATGAGGACTCACCAAGAGCTAGCTTTGAACGGTCTGACTAGTTAAGTGGAGGAGGAGGATCGATCGGAGCTCTAGTCCCTATATAGTGACATCATGTAGGCATAAAGCATGCATTAGTACTTGGAATGTACTAAGTACGCAGGGTGTAATGGAACAATAATGATAAATATAATAATCAAGATGCGTAATCATAGTCAAAAGACATGAGCTCAATATGTCATGTATAATGAATGCTTAAATATAACATGCTTGAGAGTAATCATACTTGCATAGCTTGTCCCACACAATACCATGACATGAGTGGCTTATCCAAATACCTTGTACTAGAGGGTGAAGAGTACAGCATGAGTTATGACCCCATCTAGTAGATGGCAGATAGTGCATGATATTAAGTCGTACATGAGGGTAATACTTGAAACATGGTTCATGACCCCTTCATGTAGACATTAGGTAATGCATCATAATAAGGTGTAAATGAGGGTAATACTTTCAACATGATTCATGATCCCTTCATGTAGATGTTTGCCTTATACTAGAGGGTGAGGAGTACTACATGATTCATAACCTCTTCTAGTAGGCGTCACAATTCACAAGAGCATAAAACTTAGTATAAGAGCTCAATAGTTCACTTGCAGATCATAAAGACTCATCATGATTTCAATGCATACTTGGGACCCCAAAATCATTTTCAAACACTTGACTTGTAAAAATCATGCAATGGCATTTCAATGACTTGAGAATTCTTGTCATGTAATTTTTCCAAACACATGGTTAGTTCAAGAGACTTATTTAAGATCATGAAACTCAAGAGTAAAACAAGAAGAGTAAATGCAACTGAAATCAACCCACAAATATTGTAGTAAATCCCTCATTCAGGTATCTTTAAATCTATTACAAAAGCTCAAAATAGTTCATAATTTCATAGCTAAAATCATGCATAGTCTCAATAGACAAAACCAATTCATAGAATAAGCATGATATAGACATTCACGTATAATCAATCAATACTTGATAAAACCTAACATAATTTATGCTCATATTTCATAATAAAAGATACCCATAGGTAATAGAACTTGAAATCATGCCATTTTCATAAAAAGAAAAGCTTGGGCACCATGAGTGAAAGGACCCATGGATGAAGACCCACAACTTCAAACCTTGAATTTCTTGAAATGAACTTGAATGAGACTTGAAGCTTGAGATGGGTTATTAGGTTCAAAAATTTATCTTGAAATCCTTGAATTTGAATTAGAGTTTAGATAAAGGCATAGAGAAGTTTTAGAGAGGGTTTTGTGAGCTATGGAGTTGAAAAATGGTTAAGTATGGGAGATTTCATGTGTAAATGGGCATGGGGCTATTACCCCAATGCCCTTGGATGAAATTAGAAACCAAGGAAAACTTTACACTGGTCCATACCCTAGGCGTGATGCGAATCAGACGCAGAGTTCTATCTACACTCGTTCGCGCACCAGGCGCATCGCGGCCTAACCATTGGAAATCAAAAATTAATGAGAATTATTTTTCATTATGGATCTTCCAAAATCTGGGTTATACCCATTTCCCACTCAATTTTTTCCCCTCAAAAATATAAAGTCAAACTTTTGAAATCACGCACAAATTTTGAAATATATGGAAATTACGATTATGAGGCATTCTGAAGCACGTGAGGGGTCCTTCAGTATCTCCCCCTTGGGAACATTCATCCCCGAATGTCAAAGAAACATGTCTAAGAGAAGTAAACATGAAGTTTTCAGCCCGACATGAATGTAACACTGAAGTTTTCAGCCCAACATGAATGCAACAAATGCACTTAATAACTTTCAAAAAGTCTCAACATGAATATCAAAAATCACCATAAACTTGTTACCATAAACTTGTTACCATAAACATGAATGCATGGAAAATGACATGCAGACTGAAATTTAGGACTTGAAATCATCAATGGGACTTAAGTTATTACCTTCAACTTGAGTACAGTTAAAGAGATATGAGTATCATTTTTTCATGTCTGTCTCGGCTTCCCATGTAGCACTTTCAACTTGTTAACTCCTCCAAAGGACCTTGACGGATGCTACCTCTTTGTTTCTCAACCTCTTCGCTTGCCCATCCAATATCTCCACCAGGACCTTCTCTCAGGTAAAATTGTCCTAAACAACACCCACAACCTCTAAGGGCACTATAGCACTTTGATCACCAACACATCTCCTCAACAAAGACATATGGAAGACTGGATGAACCATATTCATCTCTATAGGCAACTCAAATTCATATGCAACCTTACTAATTCTACTCAAAATTCTATGAGGAACTACAAATACCTTGGGCTCAATTTTCCCTTCTTGTCAAACGGGACCACACTCTTCATGGGTGAGACTTCCAAGTAAACCTAATCACCAACCTCAAACTCAAGACGTCTTCTCCTCACATCGAAGTAGGACTTTTGTCTACTTTAGGCCATCTGCAACCTCTCCATTATCAACCTCACCTTTTCCATGGCTTCCATAATGAAATCTGGGCCTAACAAAGTCATCTCCCCAACATCGAACCATCCAACCAGAGATCTACAATACTTACCATATAAAGCTTCAAAGGGAGCCATGTCAATGCTAGAGTGGTAGCTATTGTTGTAAGCAAACTCAACAAGTGGAAGATGTTTATCTCAACTACCCTTAAACTCCAAAACACAAGACCTAACCATATCCTCAAGAGTTTGGATAGTTCTTCGGCTTCACCATCCATTTGAGGAATAAAAGTCGTGTTTAGCTTGACCTTGATACCAAGGCCCTTTTAGAAGAACCTCCAAAAATGAGAACTGAATTGAGCACCATGATCCGATATGATAGACAAGGGTACCCATACAATCTAACCAACTCATAAATATACAACTTGGCATAATCTTCAGTACTATAAGTTGTTTTAATCAGTAGAAAGTGAGCCGACTTTGTCCTTCTATCCACAATAACCCAAAAAGAATAAAAGTGTTTCCTATTCTTTGGCAACCCAACCACAAAATCCATGTTGATCTCTTCCTACTTCCAAGTAGGAATTTCTATGTCTTGGGCTAGGCCACCCGGCCTTTGATGTTCGGCTTTAACTTGTTGGGAAATTGTGACAACCGGCTACAAACTTGGCAATATCTCTCTTCAGACCACCCAACCAATACACCTCTCTCAAGTCTTTTTACATCTTTGTGGAACTAGGGTGAATAGAATAAGATGAACTATGAGCTTCTTTCAAAATTAACTCACTCAAGTCATCAACATTAGGCATACACAAACTACCTTGGCACCTAAGGGCACCATCTCCCCCTTGAGGAAAAACTTTCACTTTACCATCCTTCACCAAGGCCTTTAACTCTAGCAAGGTGGGGTCAAGGTGCTTTGACTTGACTTCCTTCCATACTTTTGGCACCTAGGATTAGTCGTGCCACCATTGCCACCCTAGGGGCTTGGGTTAGTCACTCCATCATTAGAAACCTTCTTGTTGGGAGTGCTAGAAGATCCATGGCCTTGAAATTTGTGACCTTGATGGAACCAGCCACCCTTAGAACCTTGAAAAGCACCCTCAAATCGAGCCCTCTTGCACTCTCCACTTCGTCTCTTTCTAAGCTTCTCCCTCTTAAGTTTCTCGGCATATGTCATGAGCCGAGACAAGTCCATATCACTTACTAGCATGGCGGCACGACACTCTTCATTTACAAAGTCAAACACCCCTGACACAAACTTGTTCATTCTATATCTAGGATAGGTAACCAAATGTGGGGCCTACGTAGAGAGCTTGTTGAATTTCAGGGCATACTCCCTCACATATATGGAAGCTTGCTTGAGGTTCATAAACTCCATCATCTTAGCCTATCTCTACTCAATAGGAAAGAACTAGTTGAGGAAGGCGACTTTGAACTCTTCCAAAATAATAGCATCATCATCTCTCCCCTCCAACTTCCATTGAGCAAACTATACTTGAGCCGCACCATTAAGTTGATAGGCCCCTAGTTCCAACTTCTCTTCAGAATTCACTCCCATAATAGCTAGTACCTTATACACCTTATCAATAAATTCTTGGGGATTTTCCTTCGCCTTGGACCCATGAAACTCCCGAGGGTTCATCCTTGTGAAGTCCCTCACACTTGAGGCTGGATTAGGAGCATGAGGAGCTTGAGCCCCTTAATTCAATTGGTTTGTCATAACATGGGCCAACATAGTGATAACATTCCGGAATTCAATTTGGGTGATCCCTCCATCGTGAGAAGCGGGAGGTGCTGGTTGTTCCTTGAGTATACGGACTCTCCTTAGTATCCCTCTTGGTAGTGGTATGATCAAGAAGAACAAATATCATTCATTAGGAGAAAAGGCCTTATCTTTACATCTAAAGCATGACATAGATCACAAAGAAGTGGAACATTTCCTAAAATTCCTTATAGCCTCCTATTCATAGTTGTGGCGCGCTTAACAAGAATGAATAAGACTTTAATCGACGCGGTGTATTGGATTTCCAAGGACTATCAGTAACCTAGTGCTCCGATACCAAGCTTGTCATGGCCCAAGCCTATGGCCTAAACGTGACATGACGAATGAGAAGTTCGAGAATAACCCAAACAAGCCTCTTGATTGTAACATGCACTTATCCTTGGTTGCAGAAGCTAAATTAAGAAACAATAAAGAATCAATTAAATAAAAGGGAAAGTGGGACTAAGGGAAGTATTTGATAATCATAAACGTATAAAAAGAGTCAAGCTCATAGCATATACAAAACATAGTATCCAACAACACCTCTAACTTAGAACGGAGCGGGGGCTAACACACTTCCCGGGCTCACCTCGTAATAATAAGTATCTATCATAATGAAAAGTATCAACATAACATGAAAGAAAATAGACATTGTCCCCAAATATGAGGACTCACCAAGAGCTAGCTTTAAACGGTCTGACTAGTCAAGTGGAGGAGGATGATCGATCGGAGCTCTAGTACCTATATAGTGACATCATGTAGTCATAAAGTATGCATTAGTACTTGGAATGTACTAAGTATGCAGGGTGTAATGCAAAAATAATCATAAATATAATAATCAAGATGCGTAATCATAGCCAAAAGACACGAGCTCAACATGTCATGTATAATGAATGCTTAAATATAACATGCTTGAGAGTAATCATACTTGTATAGCTTGTCCCACACAATACCATGACATGAGTGGCTCATCCAAATACCTTGTACTAGAGGGTGAAGAATATAGCATGAGTTATGACCCCATCTAGTAGATGGGAGATAGTGCATGATATTAAGTCGTACATGAGGGTAATACTTGCAATATGGTTCATGACCCCTTCATGTAGACATTAGGTAATGCATCATAATAAGTTGTACGTGAGGGTAATACTTTCAACATGATTCATGATCCCTTCATGTAGATATTTGCCTTATACTAGAGGGTGAGAAGTACTACACGATTCATAGCCCCTTCCAGAAGGCTTCACAATTCACGAGAGCATAAAACTTAGTATAAGAGCTTAATAGTTCACTTGTAGATCATAAAGACTCATCGTGATTTCAATGCATGCTTGGGAGACCATAATCATTTTCAAACACTTGACTTGTAAAAATCATGCAATAGCACTTCAATGAATTGAGAATTCTTGTCATGTAATTTTATCTAACACATGGCTAGTTCAAGAGACTTATTTAAGATCATGAAACTCAAGAGTAAAACAAGAAGAGTAAACGCAACTCAAATCAACCTACCAATATTGTAGTAAAACCTTCATTTAGGGTATCATGAGATCTATTACAAAAGTTCATAATAGTTCATAGTTTCATAGCTGTAATCAAGCATAGTCTCAGTAGACAAAACCAATTTATGAAATAAGCTTGAAATAGATATTCATGTATAATCAATCAACATAATATATGCTCATATTTCATAATAGGAGATACTCATAGGTAATACAACTTGAAATCATACAATTTCAATAAAAAGAGAAGGTTGGGCTCTATGGGTGAAAGGACCCATAGATGAAGACCCACATACCTTAAACCTTGAATTTCTTGAAATGAACTTGAATGCGACTTGAAGCTTGAGATGGGTTCTTGAGTTTAAAAATTTAGCTTTAAATCCTTAAATTTGAATGAGATATTTGATAAAGGCTTGGAGAGGTTTTAGAGAGGGTTTTGTGAGCTATAGAGTTGAAAATGGTTAAGTGTGGGAGATTTCACGTTTAAATGGGCATGAGGCTGTTAGCCCAATGCCCTTGGACTAAGTAAGAAACAGAGGACAATTTTACACTGGTCCGCGCCCTAAGCATGACGTATTCCAGATGCGGAGTTCAATCTACACTAGTCCATGCCCCAGGCGCGTCGCGGCCTGGGCACAGACAAATACTAGAAATAAAAATTAGCGAAAATTATTTTTCACTAAGGGTCTTGTAAGATCCGGGTTATACCTATTTCTCACTCGAATTTGCCCCCGATCAAGAATATAAAGTCAAAAGATTTTTGAAATCATGCACAAATATTTAGATATATGAAAATTATGGTTGTGGGGCATTCCGAAGATTATGAGGGGTGTTTAACTTGTTCCTCTTGATGGTTCAAAGTAATCTGTTCTAGTTCTATTTACAAGGATAGTTATCTAGCTCGTTGTGACTAAAGACATGATAAGGTTGATAAAGTTAGAAGCGAGGTTAAAGAAATGAAGTGTTTCTTTGATAAACAACCACTCAATTTTATCAAAGGCTTTTTTGTAAATTTAACTTTAGAATTGAGCTTGCGTTTCGCCCTTTCATTTTTTTTTTGAAGTGGATGATTAATTCTTGTATAATTATGGAATTATCTGTAGCTTAAGTGCAGGGACGGCGATACGTAACACCTGTAGCTTATTAGGCGAATCCCACATCGAAAAAAAAGGAGGAGTTCCTGGGCTATATGTTGAGTTTGGAACCTTACATGTACACAGGCATTTTCCCGGGCTTACTTGGGAGGAACAAAACCGTGCGGCCTTGTGGGGCCAAAGCGGACAATATGTGCATGTGTGGGCCCGGTCGTGACAGATGGTATCAGAGCTGACTCTCTGCTAGTACGGTGGTGAGGCAAACCTCAACGAGGACGCTGAGTCCCTACGAGGGGTGAATGCAGGGACGGCGATACGTAATGCCTATAGCTCACTTAGGCGAATTCCACATCGGAAAAAGAGGGGGAGTTCCTGGGCTATATGTTAAGTTTGGAACCTTACATGTGCGTACGCGTTTTCCCGGGCTTGCCTGGGAGGAACAAAACCGTGCGGCCCTGTGGGGCCAAAGCGGACAATATGTGCACGTGTGGGGCCGGTCGATTGGCAGGGTCTAATTAACTTTTCCATGAAAAGACAAAGTTACCAAGAGATAATGCCAGTAATGACCATATAGGCAGTGTTGTAGGTTTATAGGTCTAAAGTCTTTTATGTTAGCATTTCTTTTTTTAGTACCAAACATATATGCCATTTAAAAAATGTATTTTTGCATAATTCTATAACTGAGTTTCCCATGACATTCCAATATTATGGTTAAAAGGACCGGGTGAAGTCTATGTGGTCTTGGAGCTTTTAGGGGTTGAAAGGACCAGATAGTTCTTAGTACTTCCTCACTTAAAAGGGTGTCTCCAAGATTTGAGTATTTCATTTGGCTACAAAAGCCCTCATGTGGGAATGGGATCCATTTGAAAAAATTTTAGCTCGAGTTGAGCAACTCCTTAAATTGGTTAAACATGGCATTCTTAATTTTGTTTTGATTATAAATCCACTCCCCGTCACTTGACTGAAGTTATATAATTAGATTACTTCTTCTCCTATTTAAGGTAGTTGTATGGAAAAATGTAGTGTTCACATCTTCAATTAGCTAATTTACCCTAGAGTTTAATTTCTAGAATTCTTCTTCAATGCGAAGGAGATAGTGATAATCATTGGTGAAGCTCTTTTCGAGGTTTATCAAAAAGGTACTATAGGTGTAATTTAGAGATTTTTTTATACCTTCTAGTCTTTTTACAATTTTCCTCATCCTGTAGAAGATGTTCCTAAAAGAGGAATGGTTCCGTTCTATTACTTTTTTTTGGGCACACAGGTATGGCCTCCAAGATATTTTTTACTCCATTGCATAAGTCACTAATTATGTTTATGAGGTCTGGGTGGGTGGTCCACATAGTTCAAACATAAAGAGTTTGTCCCATTTATGTTGTATGCAAAGGAATAGATCTAAGAGGAGAGGATAGTGGTCAGAGTGGGTACGAGATAGGTGTTGTACTATGGAGTTAGGTTATTTGTGTATACTATTGCCACTTGCTTGGAATCTATCAAGTTTGTCATGAAATGAGTTAGGTTTTATTTTTAAAGTACTTATTTGGCCATGTGTATCAGCTCTTTTTAAAAACCCAAGTCAATTAATCTATAAAAATTTATAGTGTCCAAGAACTCTATTGTCTAGCTATTATTTATAGATCTTCCCCTAGTTTTTTTATGCAATAGTGAGGAGTTCATTAAAATCCTCTCCTAGTATCAAGTTTCCATCAAAATTTTCTTTTATGGTTCTTAGGTTTTTCCATAGAATTTTATGTGAGTTCTTATGTGAACAAGCAAAAAAGCCTAAAAAGCTAAATATTATAAGTAGAACATACCTTCACCACTGCATGAATATTTTGGCCTATTGTGGCTATATCAACTAATTCAAGGATATCATCATTCGAGAGCAAAGCCAGTCTTTATGCACATCCAGCGGCTGGGACTTGTGTTATATTATTAAAAGGAAAATTATCTAACAAAGTTTGGTGATCCTGCATCTTAATAATGCTACTAAATGAGGTTTGTGCCAGTCTATTAGAGCTCTAAAGTTCCTCCAAAAATCCTCCCCATTAGACCCTCTACAATTCCAGACTATTACATTCATGAATCTGATTGTTGTTGTGGTTGGGTTCATGTGTAATTCCCTCTCTAAGTTCTCTCCCCTTAAGTATTGGGTTCATTATCACTACATAGTTCCCACAATGCAATTGCATGGAACTCTTATATCTATCGAGCTTTTTGATAGAATTGGAGGACAAACAAATATGAGTATTTTTTTCTGAATCTCACTTTAAATATTACTATTTTTATATTATTCAGTATAGTTATTTTTATTCTACTTTCTCTCGTTATTTCTAAAGCATCTTCTATCTCTTTCAGATTTACTTGATCTCTTCGAAATGTCGCTAAATAGATAAAAGGGGGAGTTCGGTGATTGGGAGTTACTTGAGAGGTCGAAACAGAAATATTGGGGACTAGTTCGGGAGGGGGGGGGGACTCTCCCTCACTTTATTATTCACTATTGTTTGGTAGAGAGGTGATGTCCCAGGGTTGCTCTAAGAAGTCAGCATATCCCTTGGTACCTAGTAGGGACAGAGAAAGGTTGAGGAGGGTTGTGGTTCAATGTCCATGGGAATATTGAGAGGGTTGAAGAAAGGTATTTCTCATATTAGGTAGTGATAGAATGGATGTTGAAATTATGGAAAGTATAGAGGGGCCTAGAGTACTATCGATAGCCATAAATGGTTGTTATATGTTTCACTACTAGCCTCATTCCCTCTAACACGACTTGCGCTAAGAAGGTGGTGTTTTGGACCAAGATTACATAGGTTTTTCTATGGTGCGAAAATCACATAGAATATATGCTCCCCCAAAGTCACTGGGGTGGTGTCGAATGGCATGTCTGTGTGGCGAGGGATCATGTTGTTTTGAAATGGTGAAGGGGTGTTCCTAGAGTTGAAGGGACGAGGTGAGCGCGTTAAGTTTGCTCTCCTTCTTTAGGAGAAAAGGGGGATTCTCCGCATTGTTGGAAAGGGTGGAATTGTTTATAAATACTAAACTATCTAAATCTATACTAGGGATAATGGTTATTTTATTATTGGAAGGGAGGGCTTTATCTGTATTTAAAAGGACACTTTATAACCTGCTATTTTTGGTTAAGTCGGTAGAGAAATGGCGTCAGTGGAGTCTTGTGGAGTTCTTCCTTTTTTCCAACTCTTTTGGATGAGGAGTTATGGAGGGATCCAACGTGGCATCTTTTCGGATTAAATGGTCAGTAGTTAATTTCATGGAGATAACTTGTGATTTGGGAGTTAATTCCCAAGGTTGGGGAAGTACACTAATAGGGGCCATTGTAGGGGTCACTTTAGGGGTACCCTAAATTGTGTCCTCTTTATTTCCTATGTGTGGGTCATCCATTAGAACGTTTTGATTTACCATAATTTTATTAATATTTTCTTCTTTCAACTATTCAATGGCGGTTATGATGTCAGTAGTGGTGACATCGACATTAATTGAATCTTGAGTTTTTCACGGCGTAGTAGTAGTAAGTTGATTGATCTGACCTGGTTGTTGCTTCAAGGTGTTGGAGTTTTCTAGGCTTGCTTCACTTGCAGTTTTGGATGTTGCCTTGTACCGAAAAATTTTGGATTCAAGGTGCTAACCTATATTTGCATAAAATATCTTAACATGGATACCTTTTCCAATTTCATTGTCTCTTTTATCATTATTTATGCTATCTTACTTCATTCTCCCGTGTTGTTTTTGTCGTCTTGAAAATGAGATGATCTGCCAGCCTACCCCCATTGTTTCCAAATCTTCCAATTTGTGAGTTATTGGACTAGTAATTAGGTTCTTTGTTGTCATAGCTCTTATGTGGGTTTTTTTCTAGGGGCTTACTGGGGCATATTTGGTTGGTATGTCCTAGTACACTACAGGTGGAACAGAGTATGTTGTGTCCTTCATATGCAAGTTCTTGTTTGTTGTGACCAATATAGATGAACGTTTTTGCTGGCACACCTACAGTAACCTCAAAGCATACTCATGCATCACGTCCTCGCAATGATTCTAAGGTGCACACATTTGTTTTTATCAATCTCCTAAGTTTTCTTTTACCAATTTGAATGAGTATCGAGTGGTCATATAACTCAATGGGAAGTTCTGTTAGTCGTACACAGATTGGTGACTTCATCTCTTTTACCTTTGAGGCCACAAAATTTTGATGCCATAGTTTCACTATTTTTTTAAACCAATTCGAACGAGTATTGAGTGGTGATATAACTCATTGGTAAGCTTTAGCAATCGTATATAGATTGGTGACTTTATCTCTTTTACCTTTGAGCCCACAAAATTTTGATGCTATCGTTTCACTGGCAAGAAGAAACCATTGACAAACCATGGACCCTAGTGTAGTGGTTTTTCTCGGTTCTCTTCCTTAAAAAAAATTTACTATGTAATAGTCATAGCCCAGATCTATAAGTACAATCTCTTTAGTGACTTTCCACATTTGCAGTTATGTCACACCCCGGGAGGGTACCCTAAGCGTAACTGGCACTCAAACTATTGCTAGTCCCTAAGCAAACCACCTGGCCTCATCACAGTCATTCTATCAATAAATCAGTGGAAGACATCGGTAATATCAAAATACATAATAGCGGGCAACTCTATCCCATCACGTCTACATCAAGAATAAGGGTTATAGGCCTCAAGATTGCTCATCAACATCCATAGTGTAAGATAAAATCAAGGAAACTCCGTTTAGAAAGGGGAAAGACCCCAACATCAAACAATCATCTCTACGTCTATGAAGTCTCTACCTCTACAGTCTAAGAAGGTACCATGACAGCCATGGCTACTGCAAACTCAAAAGAAATAACTCAAATCGTAGCAAAGTAAAATAACGGATATCTCTAAATGCAGGGGAGGACTCACCATTGACTAGAACTAGGGGTGCTGAACCTCAACGAATCGCCTGCAGAAGTCCTCTGTCCGCTGGATCTGCATCATGAAATGATGTAGTGCCAAATGGCGTCAGTACGTGGAACGTACAATATGTAAAACGGGTTGAAAGTAAAAATATATACAGAATAACAGGGAATAACATCAACTCATCAGGTACTCATTTTATCTCAGAATAAGGAATAGACAATATCACATCAATGTCAATCAACACTAATACCATTACATCAGCATCAGAGTACTATCAAGATGAAACCTATCTGGGAATTTCTCTAACCGACAACCATCACCTATGAGTCGGTGATTGTACAATGAAGCGATGTCATTGCCACATCCATCTAGTACCTTTCCAAGGTAGAGGACTCATCTATCAGTGGATCCATAATACTATCAAGTCCTCTTTTGGGACTAAGGAAACATCCGCTTTTACAGTTCAATCCTCTCCTACGCTGGCCACGTTATTAATGAGTGCTAGTGGGACTCACTCTTGCGCATTTTGTCGCTCAATACTCCTCCTAGGACTCAATATGCTCATCAAACATCAAACATCAAGATTTCTTATCATTTAGTCTTCTTTGGACAAGGAACATCAACTCATCTCTCCAACCCTTGACTCAATGGATTAGGAACATCCTTGAAAGATTCAGTTCAAAAATTTTAAGATTCTAAGGACATTAATATCAACATCATCATCAACAAAATCAACTCAGGACCACAATTACAGAAACCAGCACATTCTGACCAACAAGGCTTTAGACATCAACCCCTAAGTTCATTCTTCTAATCTTTAACAAAGAGATCATGTAGAGTTTTATACAATGACTCAATTTTTTGTGTTGATCACAAATCCGATCCCAGATTTTTCATTGGAGCTTGGGAAGACACGTTATGCACATGATTCCATTCTAGGGGTATTTTAGTAATTTTATAGAGTGTTACATTATCTCCCCCTTGGGATCATACATCCTTGAATAATGATTAGAGGTGGAATTAAGGTACGAGTAGACTCAAGACTCATCTCAACACTTACTCGATAATATCGAACTCTCAACTATTCATCAACCTCTATAAACTCTACTCAGACTCACTAATAGAATAATAAGCACATCGACTTCAAAATAAAAACTTTGAATAAGATAAGGATAGAGACATTACCTTCGACGTCATCATCATTTGGCATAAATCAGTGCAGGAATTTGATTTTCATAGCTTCCTCAACTTCCCATGTAGCTTCCTCAACAAATTGGTTCCTCTATAGAACTTTGACGGGGGCTATCTCTTTGTTCCTTAGCTTCCGAACTTGGCAGTCAAGAATTTGGGCTGGAATATTCTCATAGGACATGCTATCCTTTACTCCCATACTCTCAATAGGGATAACCAAAGTAAGATCTCCCAAAAACATCTTCAGCATCGAAACGTGGAATATAGGATGGATCCCGTTTAATTCGGAAGGAAATTCTAAGTCATAGGCGACCTTCCCAATCCTCCTCACAATTGATAGGGACCGATATAGTTTGGACTCAACTTCCCCTTCTTTCCAGACCTTATGACACCCGTCATGAGTGACACTTTCAAGTACACCCAATCATCTACCTCGAATTCTAAGTCCCTTCTTCTCACATTAGTGTAAGACTTTTGGAGACTTTGTGCAATCTTCAACCTCTCCCTGATAACTTTCACCTTTTCTATGGACTGGTGGACAAGATCTATTCCAATTAACTCAGCTTCACCTACCTCAAACTACCCAATTGGTCATCTACTTCTCCTCTCATACAAAGCTTCATAGGGACCATTTGAATACTTGTATGATAACTATTGTTATAGGAAAATTCTATCAATGACAAGTGGCCATCCCAATTCCCTTTGAAATTGAGGACGTTAGCCCTCAACATATCCTCCAAAGTATTAATGGTGCACTTTGCCTGATCATTTGTTTGAGGATGGAAAGTTGTACTTAGATTTACCTTGGTACCCAATCCCTTCTGAAAGGATCTCCAAAATTAGGAGGTGAATTGAGCCCCTCTGTCCGAGATGATAGACAAGGGAACTCTATGTAACCTCACAATCTCAGGAATGTACAACTTAGCAGACTCCTCTATAGTGTTAGTCATCTTAAATGCTAAGAAGTGGGCTGATTTATCATCCTGCCCATGATCACCCATATCGAATCATGCTTCTTTCAGAACCCTGGAAAACTGGTAATGAAGTCCATATTGATCATCTCCCACTTCCACTCAGTAATTTCAAAGCTCTGAGTCAATCCACATGGTCTTTGATGTTCAACCTTGACCTACTGACAATTGGGATACTAAGAGACAAACTCAGCAATATCTTTCTTCATTCTATTCCACCAATAGACTTCTCTCAAGTCGTGGTACATCTTGGTAGACCTAGGATGAATAGAATATCTAGAGCTATAGGCTTCGGCCATGATCCTCTCTCGAACACCATCAACATTGGGAACACATAGTCTACTCTGGTATCTCAATACTCCATCTCCCCCTTTGGAGAAAACCATCACCTTTTGCTTGTGGACCGCTTCTTTCATTTGGAGTAAGACAGGATCTTGGTCTTGCTTTTCTTTTACCTCTGAGACTAAAGATGAAGCAGACCCATTCTGAACATTGAACCTGCCTTCATTATTTTCCTCAAGTTGCACTCCCAGTCGGGCCAATCAATGCACTTTCTTAGGCAGTTCTTTCTTCCCTTCCTCCACGTGGGCGGTGCTACCCATAGATAACCTGCTACGAGCATCAGCAACAAAATTAGCCTTACCTGGGTGATAGAGAATGCTCATGTCATAATCCTTGAGCAACTCCAGCTATCTCCTTTGTTGTAGGTTAAGCTCTTTCTGACTGAAGACATATTGCAAGCTCTTGTGATCAGTGAACATGTCCATATACACTCCATATGAGTAGTGGCGCCAGATCTAAAGCGTGAACACCACAGCTTCCAACTCAAGATCATGAGTCGAAAAGTTCTTCTCATGAATCTTAAGTTGTCTAGAAGCATAGGCTATCACCTTCCCTCTCTGCATCAGCACACAACCCAGAACAACTCTGGATGTATCACAATGTATCACAAAGTCTTCCACCCCATCGGGCAAAGTCAAAATTGGTGCGATATTCAGTCTAGCCTTTAATTCTTGAAAACTTCACTCATATTCGTCAGACAACTGAAACTTGGTCTTTTTCTGAGTCAGCCTGGTCAATAGTGCAGACAAGGAAGAAAACCCTTCAATAAATCTACGGTAATAGCCTGCCAACCCCAAGAAGTTCCTTATATCAGTTGGAGAGGTTGATCTGGGCCAATTCTTAACTACTTTAATCTTCTAGGAATCCACCCGAATACCATTTCCTGAGATAACATGACCCAAGAAGGCCACATACTTGAGCCAAAACTCACACTTCAAAAACTTCGTGTATAACTCATGGTCTTTGAGGGTTTACAAAACCACTTTGAGATGATTGGCATGCTTCTATTCCTCCTTAGAATACACTAGGATGTCATCAATAAATATAATCACGAACATGTAAAGATACAGTCTGAATACTTTGTTCATCAAGTCTATGATGGCTCCAGGTGCATTACTTAACCCAAAGGACATGACCAAGAACTTGAGATAGCTATACCTTGTCCTAAAGGCTGTCTTTGGGATATCACATTCCCTCACTTTCAACTGTTGGTAACCAGATCTAAGGTCTATCTTGGAGAAGCAGGTGGCACCCTGAAATTGGCCAAATAGATCATCTATCCTGGGGAGAGGATACTTATTCTTTATTGTGACCTTGTTCAGTTGCTTATATCTATGAACATTCTGAGAGAACCATTTCTCTTACGCACGAATAGGATAGGAGCACCCCAAGGAGAAACACTAGGCCTTATGAAACCCTTCTCTTGCATGTCTTTCAATTGCTCTTTCAATTCAACGGGACCATCCTATAAGGTGGAATCAAGATGGGTTTATCATCGGGGAGAACATCAATCCCACAGTCAATCTCCCTAGCAGGAGGGACTCCAGGTAGATCTTCAAGAAACACTTCAGGGAACTTATTTACAATGGGGAAAGAGTGTAGAGTAGGAGACTCAACATCATCAGACTTCACTCACATGAGATGGTAAATACAACCTTTTACGATTAACTTTCTATCTCTAAGATAGGAGATAAACTTGCCCTTAGGTACAATGGAACTCTCCTTGCACTCTAGGACTTGTCATTGGAAAATTAGAACATAACAACTTGGGTCCCATAATCAACAAGGGCATAATAGACATGAAGCCAATCCATGCCAAGGATCACATCAAAGCCAACCATCTCTAACTCTACCAAGTCATCCAAGGTATCTCTATGATAAATAGATACTACATAATCCCTGTCAACCCTCTCAGCTAAGATGGACTCACCAATAGGAGTGGAAATAAAAAAGGGTTCAAGCAAACACTCTGGAAGAATCCTAAACTTACCAGCCACATAAGGAGTTACAAAAGAAAGAGTGGCACCTGGGTCAAGCAATACATAACTATCAAAATTAAAGACTCGAAGCATACCTATAACAACATATGGTGCTGCCTCTTGATCCTGACAATTACCCATGGCATAAAGACGACTTGTCCTGCCTCTTGTACCCCTCAGTAGTACCCCTTTGATGACTGCTAGCTGGGGGTGCTGCGAAAGACTGTGCTCTATTGTTTCCCTCACCTCGCCTCCTCTTCGAGCATTCATACTAGAAGTGACCAGTCTGCTCACATGAATAACAAATATCAATGCCCCACATGGCACTCACCTAGATGGAGTTTACGACACTTGCCGCAAGGTGGCTTTCCCTTCGTACCTTGGGTCACACTAGCCTGAGATAGAGAACTTGGCCCTGAAATTCTGGTGGCCATAAGACTTCTGAACTTACCTATTCTGATAGACGAGTGCATTTATTGTAGATTTTACATAACAGGAAGACTTCTTCTGAAAGTAAGAATTATCACTCTTATTTTGTTTCTATTGGCTAGGCTCATGCACCCTTCTTTTGTTTCTACTGGCTAGGCTCATGCCCCACTGACTTGGCTCTCCTGCTCAGATGTTCTTCCATATCCCTTTTATTATCTTCCTTGGTTGGCTGGGCATATACCATAATCTTAGAGATGTGCATACCTGGTATCAACAATGCAGCTTTGCATTCCTTCTACACATACCTGCCCAATCCTGACATGAACTTCCTCATCCTTTCCCTCATGTCTTGGACCATCTTAGGAGCATATCTAGATAGCTTAATAAACTTGAGACTGTACTCCTTAACGGTCATCCCCTCTTGCTTTAAGTTCACAAACTCATCAACCTTCGCCTCCCTCACCTCTTGGGGAAATAAGTGGTCAAGGAACGCAACCTCAAACTCATCATCCTCAGCAGGCTTAACATCCTTACCTTGGTTATCCTCCTACTGGTTATACCAGACATTAGCAACATCTTTCAATTGATAGGAGGCAAGCTCAACTCTTACAAACTCATTAGCATGCATGGCCCTCAAAACCTTCTACATCTCATCGATGAAGTTCTGCGGGTCCTCCTTAATATTTGACCTCATATAAACTAGTGGGTTCATCTGTGAGAAGTCTCCGAGCCTGGTTGCAGTTGTGGACTCTTGGGAGCTAGAATTCGAAGCTTGGGAATCTCGACTATTACCCTGGGAGGCCACTAGTTGGGTGAGCATAGTAATGGCTCCTCTAAACTCTGCCTTTGAGGTGGGGGCTAGTTATGGTCGTGCAAGAGGCGCCTGTGGAACCTCAGCAGTCCTGGCAAGTCGACCGCGTCTCCTCATCCTCATCTGAGTAGGGGCCTCTGGTGGGCCATTCTCAGTAGTTGGGGCTGAGGCATCTCTCTGGGCAGCAGTACGTTTTGGAGGCATGATCTGCAAATGAGTAACGCACTAATTAGAAAAGAGTTTTCATAGAGATAGACTCTACTTCACAAACTCAGAATACAAAAGAAGGGTAATCATTCCTAATATCCTATAGCCTCTTGCTTATGAAATGTGGTGTACAACACACCCATAAACAAGACTCTACGAGACATGGCTTCATAGATTCCCTAGGACACTTGAACTTTGTGCTCTGATGCCAAGTTTGTCACGCACTGAGAGGGTACAGTAAGCGTAACTGGCACTCAGAGACTGTTGCCAGTCCCCTAGAAAATCACCTGGCCTCATCACAGTCATTCTGTCAATAAATCTGCGAAAGACATCAGAAATATCAAAATATATAAAAGTAGGAAACTCTAACCCATCACATCTACATCAAAAATAAGGCCATAAGCCTCAAAACTAGTCATCAACATCCATAGCTTGAGATAAAATCAAGGAAACTCAGTTTAGAAAGGGGAAAGACCCCAACATCAAATAATCATCTCTATGTCTATGAAGACTCTACCTCTATAGTCTAAAAAGGTATCATGAAAGGCCATGGTCACCATAAACTCATAAGAAATAACTCAAATCGTAGAAAAGTAAAATAGCTGGTATCCTCCAAATGTAGGGGAGGACTCACCAATGACTAGAACTAGGGGTGCTGAACCTCAACGAATCACCTGCAGAAGTCCTCTATCTGCTGGATCTGTATCATGAAATAATATAGCACCAAGTGACATCAGTACGTGGAATGTACGGTATGCAAAAAGGGTCGAAAGTAAACAATATAAATAGAATAATAGGGAATAACATCAACTCATCAGGTACTCATCTCAACTCAAAAGAAGGAATAGCTAATATCGCATCAGCATTAATCAAGGCTCATATATCACATCAATATCAGAGTACTATTAAGATGATACATATATGGGAGTTTCTCTAAATGACAACCATCAACTATGAATCAGTGATGGTATAACGAAGTGATGTCGTTGCTACATTCATCCAGTACCTTATCGGGGTAGTGGACGTCTCTATCGGTGGATCCATAATACCATCAAGTCCTCCTTCAGGACTAAGGAAACATCCGCTTTCATGGTTCACTCCTTTCCTACACTGACCATGTAGTTAATGAGTGCGAGTGGGACTCTCTCTTGCTCATTTCGGTGCTCAATACTTTTTTCAGGACTCAACATGCTCAAAGAACATCAAACATCAAGATTTCTCATCATTTAGTCTCTTTTGGACAAGGAACACCAACTCATCTCTCCAACCCTCAACTCAATGGATTAGGAACATCCTTAAAAGATTCAGTTCAAAAATTTTAAGATTCTAAGGACATCAATCTCATCAACATCATTATCAACACAATCAACTCAAGACCATAACCACAGCAACCAGCACATTCAAACCATTAAGGCTTTTATCATACCACGAGCCTACACCCTAGACATGGCCGGCAGTCAGAAACCATTTCTGGTCCCAAGCGAACAATTTGACCTGGTTAACTTACTTAACGAGAGATAATAATGCCGAAATGAACTAGAATAGGCTCAAAGTTTATGAATTTAAAAATAAAATGGTAAAGTATACAACTTAACTCCAGATCTTTCAAATCAATTTCAAAGAAATAACTTGATACAATATCTTTGTAGTCTACGAAGCCTCTAAAGTACCGACTCTGAATAAGGCACCGGAGTAGGCTCCTAGGTACCTCAACAAAGAATGAATACAAATAGATGAAGACTCTCGAGCTTCTCTAGATGCTAAGAGGCCTTACCAATCGCTGATGGGGACTGTCCTACTAAGCATCTGCTAACATGGACACCCGCACCTGTATTATGATACAATGCAGCGCCAAAGGCATCAGTACGTGGAATGTACAGTATGTAAGATAGCCAAAAAGTAATAAAGATAAAATACTTACTTTAAAATTGTACCTGGAGATAGCTTAACTAGCAAAAATATATCATGCATATGAAATATATACATATATTCTTAAACTTGTCAAAAGTGCAACTCAACATAAAAGAAACACTTATGTTAACGCATTAATGAGCATAGCTAAATATATATAAAATATGGTACTCAAAAACATGGCTCGGTACTTGGCTCAACTCAATCAAATATGCAAATTAAATAAAGAAATACTTTAATAAAGAAATACTAAATCTCAATATGTAGAATAATAATCTTTACTTCTTGGGGAGTTTCTCTAACCGACAACCATAACTATAAGCTTTGTGATGATACAACATCTTGCCCACGCTGCTAGAGTCGTCCCGTACTTTTTTGGGGTAGGGGATGAAGAACTAGGGGAGTGGATCTATCCCAAAACTGATGTCATCTCAGTGGCAAGTGAGGAGTTGTACCTTGGTACAATCCTATCCTATGCTAGCTACATAGTTTATGAGTTCAAGTAATTAATTCTACTCTCTCTCGTATCGGTGCTCGATACTACTCCCAAAAATGACTTTTATATAGCTTATAACTTTAAAAAAATATGATTTCTCAAATTCTGATCTTTTGGGGACTTAGCCCAACTTTAACTTTTCTTAAGTTTTTCTCAACTTGTCTTAGATTTTTCTTTATCTGAAAATACTATTGTTACAAATGTCGCAAAACATAACTTTATTACTCAGCTACCTTTCAAGTACAAAGATTTAAATACCTCTTAAAACTTAGCTTAAAATTGACTAAAATCATAGGCTTTTTGCTCCTCTATTCATAAAATACTCATAAAAAAATTTTTTTTTTGAGCGTAAAGTAAGGTAGCTTCATAGATTTCTATAGAAATATTAGGGTTTGACTAATCTAACTCTTAAATATAGCATCTCAATCCAAACTTCCAATGCAATAGAAAAATTTAATAATTCTCATACTTTTCTCCCAAAATGGCATAAATAAGAAAATTGCTCAAAATAAAGAAATCTTGTTGTAAACTACTAACTTGATATCTGGAGAAACTAGTAATTACATAATGAAAAAA